>JABUQX010101438.1:0-25000 GCA_015478945.1 Trachelipus rathkii | reverse complement strand
AATAAATATGTATACTCTATTAAAAGCAAACCAAATGATGAAAAGAAAAAGATTTTTTTGAACAATATTTTCTTAATGCAGTTTTCCCCTTAAAAAAAATGTTCCAGCGTGACTATTAAAAAGCCCGCGAACGATTTAATATTGTATACATAAAATTATGAACAGTTTAACAAATAAAATTATATATATATATATATATATATATATATATATATATATATATATATATATATATATATATATATAATATATTATATATATATAATATATATATATATATATATATATATATATATATATATATTATATATATATATATATATATATATATATATATATATATATATTCGATTTTGATGTATTTTAATAAAGAAAAAATAATAACATGTATAACAAAATATTTAGATGTAAAATATACTTTATTTTTTTATGTTAAATCTATGCCATATAAGAAAAGAATTTTAGTAATGAGATGGGTTAAAAGTAATGTAAATCAATATCCAGAAAATAAAGTCTTGGAAAATACCTGCTGAGTTTATCTTATCCCTCCAATAAAAACATAATTTTAATGGGTTTAGATAGACATGGCAAGTTAAGTGTCGAATTCTTATTCTGAATAACGAAGAAGATGAAACAATATTTTTAAAGCCTACCGAGAGGTTAAGCTCCATAAGGCCTACCAAGAGGTCAAGCTCCATAAAGTCTACCAAGAGGCCAAACTCCCTAAGGCCTACCAAGAGGCCAGGCTTCCCAAGGCCTACAAAGAAATCAAGCTCACTAAGACCAACCTAGAGGCCCAGCTTTCTACGGCCTAACAAGAGGGCAAGCTTCATCTAAGAATTTGATATTTTCCTGCAAACCAAGAGATCGGCGTCACTCCTGCCAATCAAGAAGCAGATCTCCCTGCCTTCTGATAAATTTAAGAATAGGTTTGCTATTCGCCTCTAAAGATAACTTTTAGAGTAATTTTGCTATTCGCCGCTAAAGATAACTTTTAGAGTAGTTTTGTTACTCGCCGCAAAAGATAATTTTAAGAGTAGATTCACTATTCTACACCAGAAAAATTGTGACGTTCTATAGCTCAAAGAAAAGACTTGCGAATAGTTGCGTGACGCTTACAAACAAATATAAGTCAAAGAAGACTCAGAAGAACACCTAGCCCAATAAGATCAGCATTCAAATATACTAAATATCCCAACTACCTATAAACTGGTGATCTTAATTAATCATGCCAGACCAACAAGAAAATAATAATGAACCGAGGGAGGAAGAAACCATCTCTACAGTTAAGATTAAACCATCAACTTTTTCTGAATCCTTTGTACCAACATGGTTACCCGTCGTGGAAGGCCAATTTCATTTGGCACATATTCTTCTTCAAAAGTCAAATATTTTCATGTAATGTCCCAAATACTAACTGAAGATTTGGACAGAACCTCACAAACAGAGCTTGATGCAGAAGATTATGATCGTTTCAAAAAAAGTAGTCATTAGTACTTATGAAAAATCAACAATAGAACTTTTCAACGATCTTTTATCCAAACAAACCTATGGCGGCAAACCTTCAATCTACCTAGCAGACATGATTCGGCAAGCAGGAAAATTAAATATTGATGACGACATAGTGCGGATGCAGTTTCTGAAGTCTCTACCTAACCATGTTCTAACAACATGTTCAACAAGTAGGAGACCTCGCCAATGATATGTTAGTTTTAAGTCAGCACACTTCAGTAATGGCTATATTTTCTTCTTCATCGGTAACAAACGTTCCTTGTACAACAAAAGTTCAAACTACCACTCCTTTTGGTTTGCAAAGGACATATCTATTATTGACCCCGTTCAAAGAGTTGTAAATTTTGGTGCACTTGGCCAACCAAAACAGGTTTGAATATTCTCCCAAATTCTAGGGCTGCTTCCCGATCTTCCTCACCTGCTCCAACGGAAAACCATTAGAGCGAGCTGACATTTGTGCCATGTCCAGCTCGCAGCTTACTATAGACATCAACATATTCGACACCATAACCCAATTTTTGCTTGATGATGGAGCGTATATCTGTAGTTTACCTTATTCAATGGTTTCAAATGTGAAGCTACACCCTTCGAATATCACTTGTTCCGCAGCTGCCTATTAAGTGTTTTGGAGAAGTTGAGGAAAACATTACAATTCCTAAATTAAGGAGATAATTCAATTGGACATTCATCAGCGCAGATATTACTATTCCCATTATAGGCATGAATTTTCTTCACCCTTTTTTATCTTCTTATAGACTGTGGTAAAAAAAAACACTTCAGGATACCCAAACTACTCTAATGGCATCTTTAAAAAGTGTTCCCATAAAAATTCCATCTCTATATTCGCAACTACAAATTGAGAATACAGATATAACATCAATCCTGCACATGGGCGTATACAGGGGAGCAGGAGGGGCACTTGCCCTCCTCAAAATCATGACGAAAGAAAAAAATGAACCTTATATATAAATTTGCCAGACGGTGTTTTTAAGGGTTTATTAGTAGAAAAACTGAAAAAGATAAATCAATCGATAGGTAATGAAGTAGTAATTACTAATTACTAACGTATTAAAAGCTTTTTTTATATAAAGAGTTTTAATAGCTTCTTCTGCAGTATTCTCCGCTAAATTGTGGTGGATGCAAAAAAATTTGGTGTCTACATATTGACCGATGAAACTGCGGATTTGTCAGGCAAAGAATTACTAATTACTAACGTATTAAAAGCTTTTATTTTTTCTAAAGAGTTTTAATAGCTTCTTCTGACAGTATTCTCCGCTAGGATGTGTTGGATGCAAAAAAATTTGGTGTCTACATATTGACCGATGAAACTGCGGATTTGTCAGGCAAAGAACAATATAGGATTAAAGTTTCTTCATGGTTGAAAAAATGACTGTTTCGAGAAGAATTTCGGGGTTTGAATTTCTTAAAGGGACGGGTGGTAAAACCATTGCCAACATGATTGATTTGTTTTTAGAAAAAGATTTGGATCCGATATATATATATATATATATATTATTTTTTTTATTTTTTTTTTTTTTGAAAAGTTCACACCTCACGGGCATAGCCCTATTCAAGGAGGGGAACTTTCTAGTAATTTTACCTAGATCCGAACTAGGCATTCGAACGCGACCTTGCCATGCGGACTTCCGGACGCTCTACCGTTTGAGCCACGGTAGCGTCTATATATTATATATATATATATATATATATATATATATATAATTTATATATATATAATATATATATATATATATATATATATATAATATAGTATATATATATATATATAATATATATATATATATATTATATATTAAAGATATATATAAAGAGAAATATATAAGATTTATATAAGTATATATATATATATATATATCATATATATATATATATATATATATATTTCACTCAACCTTTGCCCCCCCCCTTAAATGAAATCCTGCCTACGCCCATGATCCTGCAATAATTTCCATCCTTAATTTCAACAATCAACATTAATAATCTTGCTAAAACTAATGGTTCCCGGCATTATATAAAAACTGGTGATTAACCTCCGGTCTTTGCAAGAGCTCAACGCCTTCCAGATGATAAGTTAAAAGCAGCAAAGGCAGAATTTGATATCCTTCTTAAAAGCGGAATCCTCAGACCACGTAAATCTTCATTAGCACCTCCTTTGCACCTCGTGCCAAGAGAATACCAAAAACATGGAGGAGACCCTGTGGAGATTTCAGAGCTCTTAATATTATAATATTACCAAACAAGACAGATATTCAATCCCACATATTCAAAGCCTGTTGCAAAGATTGCATAAGTCAAGCATATTCTCAAAATTTGAATTTCAAAAGGCGTATCATCAAATTCCCATTCGCCCAGAGAGCATAGAAAAACCTTAGTCATCACTCCGTTTGATCTCTACGAACTTTTATCTATGCCATTTGGATTAAAAAAACGCAGGAGCTACATTTCAGAGATTTATGGACTCAATCTTCAGAGGCATCCCGCTTGTTTTTGCTAATTTGGATGATTGTCTTATCTTTTCCACTTCAAAAGTGAAACATGAAAATAATCTCAAACAGGTTTTCCACTTTCTACAAGAAAATTCATTTAAATTTTCATTGGAGAAATGTGAATTTTACCAGGCTTCACTGAAATTCTTAGTTATAAAATTTCTTCAGCAGGATTGACACCTCCAAACGAAAAAAGACAAGCAATCACGATTTTTCCTCTTCAGCCAGATTCAGCCTCACTACGAAAAATCTCGGAATGTTAGTATATTACATAAGATATATCCATAATTTTGCTGAAATTATTTTCCCACTCACGGATAAGCAAAATTTCACCCTAAAGATAAATCTCTTAGTTGGGCTCTAGATGAAATAACATCTTTTCAAGAAACTAAGGAAAACCATCAAAATTCAATAACACTACCATTTTGCTTACCAAACGTAACTCGCCTACAATTGGTAACAGACAGCAGTCTGACATTAGTGGGAGCAGCTTTACACCAGATGATTGCTGGTCAATCTGTTCCCATCGATTTTTACAGCAATAAGTTATCAGACCCACAATAAAAATGTTCTTCATTTGGTAGAGAATTTTTAGCAGCATACTATTCCGTTCTTTATTTTAAACATATGTTGGAAGAAAGAACAGACACCCTTTGCACAGATCACAAACTATTAGTCTCGGTTTTTATTCCAAAAATCCTGCCAAAAGTGATCGTCAGCAACGCCATCTTTCAGTTTGAACTGAATACCTTTCCGCAAAGCATTACATTAGAAGAGAAGACAATATCGTTGCAGACACTTTTTTCCGGATCACTTCGGTAACAGTGGATGCTGTCGATTTGCTTGCTATTGCTCGACTAAAAGAAATAGATGAAGAAATCAAACAATATTACATACACCTTCGCAGTTATCCTCTTCAGGATGATCTTAAAACATGGTGTGAAACTTCTGCATCTTATCGCAGACCTTTCTTATTAAAATCCGCTCGCTTTCAAATCTGTAATACTTTACATCAAATGTCTCACCCAGGAATCAAGGGTTTTTAAGATTAATCAAGAAGAGATATTTATGGCCTGGCATGGATCGTGACATTAGACTTACTTTTAGTGCGCACTTGTGAAAAATGTCAGCTTTCTAAAATTCATCGTCACACCAAGCGAACGGTAACACCATTAGAAATCCCGTCTTCAAGATTTGAAACAGTTCATATTGACATTATCGGCCCGTTTACACCTTCTGGAACGTTCGGCTCTTCTGCTCCAGTATTTCGCTTCCTACTCACCTGGATAAATCGTGATATCAAATGGATGGAAGTTTTTCCAATTACCAATACCACTGCTAAAACAGTAGCTTACGCCTTCATGCAGTGGATTTTAAGATTTGGCGTCCTTCCATACGTTATCACAGACAGAGGTCCTTAGTTTGAAAGTGAAGTCTTTACCGAATTCTCATATGATTCCCAAATTGAGCGTTTTCATCAATCTCTCAAGATTGCCTTAATGGCTAGACAAGAAAATTGACCTCTCTCCTTGCCTGTTACCCTGCGTAGGCTTAGACGTATTCCAAATGACTCAGACTATTCAGCTTTCGAAGCCGTCACTGGCAAAACTCCGCTATGCCCCATGGAAATTCTCAATCAACTCCGAATAACAAACAGAATATGGACATTTTTTATGAAGTAATTCATGGCTCATATGAAGGAACTAGGTTTCAGAGATCTTCCAACCTTTCATCCATTCCACAACCCTTCATTTATACCTAAGAGCCTCATAACCTATTCTCGCGTTTTCTTGAGGGCAGAAGGTATCTAGAGGCTCCTTATAGTGGTCCATACAAAGTTCTACAAAGAATGAATCATTGCTTCAAGATGGCAGTACTACCATAGTTTCAATTAGTTGACTAAACCTGTTCATGCATGGAAAACAGCTCAACTAATGTCCCTGATGCTTCTTTTACCTCCTATGTCCATGATGTTCCTGATGTCCCATGATGTCCTGATTGTCCATGAACATCCTGGATGTCCAATGATTTCCTGTATCACCAATAGAAGTCCTGAAATGATCACATGAAGTTCCTGATTCCTTGGACATTCCTTATGTTCATGAATGTTCATGATATCTATAATGTTCCTGATGTCCATAATGTTCCTGATGTCCATGATGTTTTTGATGTTCATGATGTCTTGATTTCCCGATGTTTATAATATATATATATATATTATAATATATAAAATATTAATATATTATAATTATATTAAATATATATATATATCTACTATAGTGGAGTTGGTATGGTGAGGATTAGATATATTATAGTGAGGGGTGACTATAGGGGGTGGGAGGTGATAAGGTGGGTGAAGTGATAGGGTGATGTGGTAGGTGGATTAAGGTGTGTGGAAGGAAGGTGATATACAAGTATATATTATATTTTGGGTAGTGGATATATATATATAAGTACACAACTCGTCCTAACTATCTAGCTGGTGAGGTATAGGTGACTGATGGAATATATAATATATATATATATATAAGGATATGTATATTATAGGTGTAGATATAATATAATATATAGTATCATATATTATATAATATATATATATATAAATATAAACATATATTATATATTTATATATATTTAAATATAAATAATATATATTATATATAATATTATATATAGTAATATATATATAATACTATATATATATATATATATATATATATATATATAATATATAATATATAGGTAAAAGTTTACTTAACCGCCCACACGGAACGGGCTTCGATAGAAAAAAAAAATTTTCACACGGTAGCCTCTATGATACATAAAAGATCTTTTTAGGGTCGAAATGAAAAAAAAAAAAAAAATTCATATTTCAGCTTCAACGACAATAGCTACAGCGAAAAGAATACATTTTTGGAATCCTGGTTAAAATTTTTTTAGTAAGGAAATGTAATGAAAGAATACCCCAAGGGTTACCGCACCGATGGCAGAGTCGGGGTCTCTCGGCCCTTCCGGGGAACTACGGGTAGGACTATTTCCCCCCCTCCGGAGGGTCTCGAACCCGCTCTTTGGTATTTGGGTGTTTCGGGGGTTCCTCCGCCCCCCCTACGGGGTATGGGAAAACGTCCCCCCCTGGTTCCCCGTCGGCTCGAGCCCCCTTACATTGCCGTGTAATACCTTTACAAAATAATATAATATAATATTCGGCCCTAGAACAGGTAAAAAAAAAAAAAAAAAAAAAAAAAAAAAAAAAATCCATTTCACCCCTAGAACATCCATATTTATGTATCAAAGAGGCTACCTGTGAAAATTTTTTTTTTGATCCGAGGTCCCGTTCCGTGGGCGTTAAGTAACTTTGCCATATATATTATATATTAAGATAATATTATATATATATATATATATATATAAATATATATATATATATATATAATATAATATATATATATATAATATAGTAATATTATATATTATATATATTATATAATATAATATATATTATATTAATAATATATATATACTATATATAGGGTTGGGGATTAAAAAAAAAACAGTTCGTTTTTTTTTTTTAAAAAACACCGTTTGTTTTTTTAAAAAAAAGACCAATGGCCAAAATTTGTGGTTTTTTTTTTTGTTTTTTTTCAAATTACTTATTTTTCATATATATCAAAGTCTTTTTATGGTATTTAGCATTAAAATACAGTAAATACAATATGTTAAAAGAGGTTTACAATATATAAAGTTAGGAGTTTAGGCCTTATAAAGTTTTATTAGTGCTCAAGGGCATATAATTATGGGATATAACGATTGATTTATTTTATTATTATTTATTGAATCATTATTATTATATTATATTTATTATGATTATATTATTAGTTATTATTATTATTATTATTATTAAATATATATCTATTATTATTATATTATTATATTATTATATATATATATATATATAATATATAAATATATATAATATATATATATATTAATATATAATTATATATATATATATAAATAATTTATATAAAATAATGTGTATATATATAAAAGTAAAATATCACATCGATAAGTATACTCGTACGTGCAAATATTAATCAGTCTTCCTCTTCTCTGATCTGCGTGGTAAGACTACCTGACTCACACATCAGTGCGAACAAGCATCAGGAAAAGAAACCAGTCAGTCAGGCAAGAAGGCTATGACAAAAATCGAAAAGAAAGCCCATCCTTACCCCCCCCCCCCCTCTGTTCCATTAATATGAACTCGTCGCAGTCAGAAACATCCACCTTATAGCTCACGGGACTGCGACAGGACCATCCAGCTCACTCATATTGTAACATTATCAGTTAGGGTTCAATCCCTGACTCCAGTGAGGCCACAACTACCCGCCTCAAAAACCGCCGCCATTCTCTTCTATATTATATCCTAAACACTTCACATTTCACTTCCTTCAGACACTTACTGACTCAATCCACTTTTTCTCGATCTCCCAGCCCGTCGGTTGTTCAGCACACTTTCTCACTATACATTCTGCATTAAAACCAACTAATATCATCCTTTCTCCTACATTGATCCGAGACATCTGACAGTGGCTTTGCATTTATTCTCTCGGTTTACCCCTTTCTTCACATCACACAATCGTCTAATATGTTCATTCCTCATTTAATCTAATGTCTTCTTCACCACCTAGCATCGCCGCCTAGATTGTCCATTCTGAACACCATTGACTGTAGATCTATACTTCTTATTCCCAACCATAGTCTCACTACTATACAATAACACAGTAACAACATACCCTCATGTAAAAAACTAGCGCAATAAAGACTTAGTCCCTTTACATTCACCAACGAGTTAATTGCACAAGCACCTTCTTGCCTTTCACAACTTCCTACTAAACTCTGCATTTCATCTGTCCTTCTCATCCAACATATACCCAAATATTTAAAAAACTCAGACAGCTTGTATCCAGCTGCTCACCATTTCTAACATAACTTCACACTGAGGATGTCCTCACTCACAACCATAACCTAACTCTTATCTATGTTTACTTTCAAACCCTCCTTACACACCCTTCCAAATCTCTATACCAATCCCTCAAACTCTTCAGAGTCGCACACAAAACCAAATCACCGGCATATAATAGGTAGGGCACCCTCCAACTCCATCTCCATCAATCTAAACACCATTTCCTGTTCACGTCCCACCTTTCGAATTCTTTCATAACCCCATCCATATACAAATGAATAACCAAGAAGACGCAGACGTTGAACCCTGCCTCACTCCTATTAATACTAAAACAATCACTTTCAACTCATTTATTCTTACACACACCTCACTATCATCATATACTTTTGATCCATTCAGAAGCCTATCACCAAACACTATATATCACTATCACCTGCCATAGACCTTCCTATTAACCTTATGCATACCCCTGTTGCAAAATCCATAAAACCTAAATACAATTTATTCTTCCGCTCTCTAATTTCTCTATCATTTGCAATGTTAAAGATTTGACCACACATCCGCTACTACTCTAAACTGACCTTGTCTTCACCAATCAGGCCCTTCAGTCACTCTGCGGCACTCTTCGACCAAAACACCAGCATATATCTTCCCCTACAACACTCAATAAACTAATACCCTATAATTTCTACATTCCCTTTATCTCCCTTACCCTTATTATAAAGTACTATTACTGCTTTCCTCCAATCCCTTCGGAACTATAACCTCCACAAACGCTTTATTACACAACCTGCAAGATCCAATCAATCACCATCTTGCCTCCGTTCTTTATCATTTCACCAGTTATTCATCTATACCTGCAGATTACCATTCTTCAACTTTCTCACTCTACCCATTTCCTCCTCTTTGCTAATACCTCATCCCAATACCTATTCCTTCTCTTACGATCAAAAAACCCACACACAGTCATTATCACCCCATCATTAATAAAATTATCACATCCATTTCATCAATTAGCAAAAAAACACCATCTCCTATTCAGTATTCTAAGCCAGGATTCCCCTTATTCATAATCTTAACCTTTCGCGCTTCGCTCCTGAAGAGCGTTCCTATTCCCTTGTAAGTCCCATTCATTCTCCTTCCAAAAACTGTTCATTTACCTCTTCTTTCTCTTAGTATGCATCTTTTAGCTTCCTTTTTCCTCCTTATATAATTCCAAGCATCCTTTTTTTGAAACTCATCAATTTGCTTTTAGTACATTTCAACCAAGCTCTTTTTTACTTTTAACCGCTGCATCACCTCTTCAATCCACCACCACTGTTATCATTCTTACTTCCTACTTTAGCACACCCAGATACTTCTTTTGCACTGCTACACAATTGCTTCCTTCATTTGCTTCCAGATTTATTCAGTTTCAACTTGTTCACATTCAACTAATTTACTTGCGAGCGTTCTTACTTACCTATCCTTATTACCTCGTTCACTAAACTTCTCACTCTTAATTTTACCCACTTCCTTCCGTATCACCTTCCTCTCCATCCAAGTCCCACTACTTAATTTACATTAGAATAACATCAATATCCCGATAATCCCCATACCTAAACCCTCACTGATTTAACATCAAATACATAACTTCAACATCTCCTTCTTCACCAACAGAAAAATCAATTCGATACTTTTCACTTCGATTTACCATCTCACCCTACACCAAATTAGTATACTTATGATACTCTTGTGTTAAAATAAGTATTACTTACACACATACCTCTCCCCTCACAAAATCCAATCAAGCCCTTCCTACATTACTCATTTTCTCCTGGACACCCAAAACACCCTGTATACCATCCTTTTGATCATGTATAATTATATAATATATATTATATATATATATATATATACTATATATATACATTATACTATTATATATATATTATATATATATATATATATATATATATATATATATATAGTTATATATATTATATATATATATATTATATATAATATATACACTGGTATATATGAAAATCCGATTAATAGTCAATTTAGGCCTGAAAGGGGTATGGTACTACTGCATAATTGAAAACATCTTTTATATACATAAAAAACGTAATTTTAAAAAAAAAAAAAACATTTGTTGTTAAAAAAAAAGTGTTTTTTTTTCAAACAAAAAAAAACAAAATAAAAAAAAAACCGTTTTTTCACAACCATATATATATATATATAACCACAAAAGTTCGGACATTTCTGTTTAAGAAAAAACCCTTAAAGCCTAGTAATCTTTTGTAAAATAAGTCACTCCCTGTTTTTGAGAAAGAAAGAATATATATAAATATAAACATGTATAATATCAATAGAACACATTAAAAAATAACGTTTCATTAAAAACAAGTGATTAAAGGAAAATGCCTTTATCGTTAAACTTTACTAATAGTTTGATAGGCAAGAATATGACAAGTAATAACTATTTTAGAGGAAAATAAAGTGTATTTCGTGTAAAAATTATAGTTTCTAAAACCGTTTTAAAATAGATATTTACAGATAAATAGTTATACTATGTGTAAAGCAAAAACAAATAAACTTAAAGCCGTTATCGTTTTGTCACTTGTGCTTACGCTCAATAAAGAAATGCTCACCCGTTTTAGAACGAATTTCGTGCATAACGAACGTTTGCTTACAAAGATTTCGACATCAGCTGTTGTTGGTGAACCACGATGTTTGAATAAGCAGACACCCTCAAAACCAAAAGCAAATGGTTTATATTAAGAATAACTTTGATCAACAACTATTGTGAGGAGTTTATCATTTGAAGAAATTAGAGTTAAAGCTAATTTTTGAATGAAACATTTCATCAAACCAGACGAACCTACAACGCCGCCATCTTGTTAGTTACATTTTTCATAAGCCACGTCCTAAATCGAAAGGACGGAAATGCCTACAGAATTAAGGAAATTCCTTACGCATGGTAGAATTACTTAAATTGCGCTAAATTTGATTTAAAAACGAACGCAACTCGAGCATTTCTTATGTTGCATAAGCACAAATTCTAAAACGGAAAAACACAAAGTTTGGCGGGTGATTGAAAAAGCCCGCGAACGATTTAATATTTGTATGCAATATTATGAACAGTCTTAATAAATAAAATTATATATATATACATAATATAATATATATATATATATATATATATATATATCATATATAATATTACTATTAAATATATAATATAAATTATATATATATAATATTATATATATTGTAATGTATAGAGGTTGGGTTGAGTCGATGTCTTATCTTAGGAATTATTTAGATAGGTCTTATTTAAATATAAAAATGTCATGTAAATAAATCTATATTTGTACATGTAAGTAATCATGATATTTGTCTTTGACAGGTACTGAGTGTGAGTATAATCTTAACTCTCTTTCGTAATTATTTACATTCATGTTGACCAATTTTTCGCAAAAAAAAAATATTTATCGTAACATTATAAATCTGTATAAGGTCGATCGTTTTCTAGTAATCAGTTAACACGTGCCGTGCTAAGCACGAGACACGAGTATAGGAGTCGCCTCTGATAATATATATATATTATATATATATATATATATATATATATATATATATATATAATATATATATATATATATTATATATATATATATATATTATATAATATATATTAATATATTATTCGATTTTGATGTATGTTTAATAAAAAAAAACAGTAATATGTATGACAAAATATTTAGATAAAATATACTTTATTTTGTATATTAATTCTACGCCATATAGTAAATATTATGTAATGAGATAATTTAAAAAAGTAATGTAAATCAATCTCCAAAGAATTAATTTCTTGCTTATTTAAAATTCTAAACTCTTCTATGGACTCTAAATCTGCGCTGAAGCCGTTGGCCATTTATGTCCACCTAGCTACTCATACCATTTAAATAACTCAACACCATACTTCTGCAGCGGCTTAGGCGAATGAATTCTCAGCCGCTACGTGACCACTACCAGCTAAAATAGCACTTAATTAGGATAAGCAATTCAAGAGCAACATTGCCTTAAAAATACCTTAGAGCAGGTATATGGGAATTACAGAATTGCTAAAATCCCGCTCTATTAATATTATGATATACCTATTATAATATTATTATTATTATTAATTATTATTATTATATATTATTATTATTATAATATTTTATTATTATTATTATTATTATTATAATTATTATATTATATATTATTTTATATTATTTTATTATATTAATATTATTTATTAATGTTTTCTGAGATCAGTTTCTCCTTTTAAATTTTATAAATATATCAAATGAAATTTAAACACTTTTAAGATATAAAATTTAAAATTATATTTAAAAATTTTTTTTAAGTGTCCCGACTGGTAATAACGTTAACCGCGTCATTGATCTTTTCGATGTACAAAAACATGACCCAAATCTGAGTCTCTTCTCTCAAAGTTATTACAAAGATTAGTCTAATAATATTAATAACACTATGGTTATTAGTGAGATGTAGAAGTAAGCACCCAATTGCATCCTTTTGTAAAGAGACAAAAGCACAATAGATTATATATATATAGCATATATATATTATTATATATATATATACTATAATATAATATAATACTATATTAACTATATATATTATATATATATACATATACTATTATTATTATTACTTATAATATATATTAGTATAATATATATTATAATAAACGGATTTTTAGCTTGACCTGGGTGCCAATTGAGCTATCAAACATTCAAGTGAACTAAACGGGACTAAAAAGGTACGGAGGATAAAATAACGAAACTATTCGAGGTTATATGAAAGAAAAAGTAAGGAGTCCGTTACTCGTTCTCCAAAAAAACTAATGTCCGTTAGTAAACGGAATAATGAAGTTAACGGATCGGTGACTGCACCTCTGTATTTTATATATATATATATATATAGATATAATATTATATTATATAATATTATTATAATACTATATTATATATATATATATATATATAATATATATATATATATATATATATATATATATATATATTATAGTGTGTGTGTTGTTGTGTGTTGTGTGTGACAACCAACAGAAACCAAAAAACAGCAACAAACACGTTAAAACAACCAAAACTTAAGAAAGGGGTGGTTTAATGACGTCAGTGGAATACGCTCCTTGTATTGGTGATCCCGTTATATAAGATAATATATTATATATACTATTTATATATATATATATATATATATATAGTATATTATAGTATAATATATATATAATTATGAATTATATAATATATAATCATATTCGACGACAGTCAGATCATATATAATATATATATATATATATATAAACACTTTGCGAGAAAAGAGCCTTTAAAAAGCAAAGTTAAATAGAATATGTATAATCGGTCAGTTCGTCTATAAACAGTTCGAGGATGGATAGCCTTATTATTAGCCGTCAGCCTTTGCTCTACAAATTTGAACAACACAAGTTGGGAAAATTTCCCTTGAAGAGATGTCCACATTCGTAAAATTAAACCTTACTTTTCACATTCATGCACACACACCACGCACACGCACACTATATATGTATAAATATTATAATCAATATACTATATATATATGATATCATATTATATATATAAATATTAGTATATATAGTCAGTTTCTCATAATGATTAGGTGTAGTGTGTGTCTAGTGTATATCGTACTATATATAATAATATATATAAATATATATATATATGGTCAGAGCCTGTCTAAAGCTGACATGATGTATCTCCACGAAAACGCAGACAGCGTACGTTTAAAAACAAATTAAGTCAAAATATAGGAAATGCACGAGAAATTTAAGAGGGGTTTTTATCTTTATTTTTTTATTTTATTCTTATTTTTGCAGTATTCTAAGACACGATATTCTTAACGGAAAATATTTTAAAAAAAAAATTTCGCAAACGACCGACGGAGGGACAGAGGAAGGGACGAACCCCCGTCGTCCACCGGAGAAAGATCGAGCCGAGAGACACCGACTCCTTGCATCTTTGTGGTTTACCAGGGGGGGTATTCCTTTAGTTTCAAAAAAAATAATAACTGTGTTACTTTCCTTTACACTGTATACTTTTACCTTAATAAAATGCAAATCACCAATAGCGAAAAACCGTAAAATGATGCAGTGAGCGTGCGTGGTCTCTCGCCCCTCCCGAAGACGACGGGGGGAACTGGCGTAGGCACCCTCTCTGTTCCCCGTCGGCTCGTGCCCCCTAAATGGGGGCCGGAAATCTTTTTTATAAAGATTTCCGACGAATAAATGCTCAAAAAAACAAAAATAAAATACAAAATAAAACACCTTCACAATTTTCCGCTGATTCAAATATATAATTTGTGTTAACTGTTTAAGGTCGCCGTTCTCGAGTTAAATGATGTCAGCTTTAGACACTCTGACCGTCTCTCCTCCTCTCTCTCTCTCTCCTCTCTCGCTATAAAAATAATCACTATTACACCTCACAAATTATCATAACTATTCATATATATATATATATATCTATATATATACTTACAGTATAATAATATAATATACTTAAGGTAAGGAGGATCTAGGCTTCTAATCTTTCGGCGATTTAATATACTATTTATTATATAGGCGCTGCGAGGAACAGCATATTGTACCCAAACGCCAGTTAGCCATTCAGTTCACGAGTTAATTGAGTTAGTGCTCGAGTCTTTATCGACCCTTTGTATAGATTTTGTGATCACCCCACACATTTCATCTAATCACTTTTATTGAAAGTTTGACTTCCCATCATCCGGACACTGCGTTCTCTCTCTTTATGATATAGTCTCTAGCGTCTAAGCTCCTGTTCTATCGATCCATTCTACACTACCTTTCACTATCCCTTCATCTACAGCTCTTGCGTTCTCTTTTATATGACCGTCTGTAATTCATCATATATCGGAGTACGTACTCAGTATCCTCTTGATTACTTCACCGATTTGATCGAGCCCAGTTTCAATTAGATGAACACTTCTCCTCTTACCTTTTGTATCTGCTACATCTTCAAGTGAGTACTTCTACTCCATCTTTAAGTCTTATCCTAGAAAAACGACGTACTTCACGTTCTATAGCCGACTATGATTCAACACCTCCCATGCACCCACCCGTGTACACTCAGAGAACCTCTTTAACGTCTTCTCAATTTTAAAATCCTAGCTTACATACACAGCTTTGAATTGGTAGGACGTACATATCTCTATACTTGTCTCATTGAATTCGAGAAGATTTTCTCATTCCAAATATTATCCTACGTGCTACTATTCCTACCATTCGTAAGCAGTTACAGTCTACTAGAGAATTGTTACAGATTCCGATCTCGGCGGCCATGTTTGCCTCTAGCCGCAGAACAAATCAATGGTTCCATAATATCAATATGTTTTTATATTATTATGAAAAATAGCCTATATATTACAGACACAGATTAGAGATTCAATTACTTTTCAACACGAAATATAGGGCCACGTACACTAATGATTTAAGTATTTTTACTCTTATATATATTTTAATTTGTATGACACTAATCGATCTCTATTTTAACTTAACATGACTGCGTAAATAACTCGTAAAATAATAAAATTGATTTAGTGTCTAACGTTTCACTTATTATCTCTTAAGTATTTACCTCCTCCTCATATTATTTTACAATAAGTATAGCATTTAGTTTGTCTCTAGCAAAATACTTTATCTGTCGTACAATGGAATGTTTTCCTATCATCATTGTGGATATACACTTGTCTTCATGTGATTTATCAGAATATAAAATTTAAGCATTTTAAATTTCTAATCAGACTGATCGCCAATATTAATATTAATACTATTATATTATTTATTTTATCTGCATTTACATATTACTAAAGTATTACATCATTACATATATGTATTATATAGTTCATCAAGTGTGATATTACTAATATGTTATTTATTATTATCTAATAATTGACATTATTATTTAACTGTGTCTTTGATAACGTAAATATATTCATAATATATGTGATATTTTAATGTTGTTCTGTTATTACTATTAATTAATATGTATTATATCATTCTAGATTCTTCGATTATTAATTCTATTTGTCTATCACGAGTGACCTATGTGAGCTGTATTACCCTTTATTATATATTTATTCTCCATTATTGTTATATTAATATAATTCATTATTAATTATACTGAGTCATTTACTTTATTATTTACTATCAGATATATACGCTAGCGTACACTACTTATTATTATTAAAACAGTGAGTTAGCGTATATTATCCAAATTCTGCATTATCATAGCTCTCGTTCACTAAGTAGTGTTGATTTTCAAATCAGAAGCATTTTTATTATTTACATGCTCTGTATATTGAAATATAGATTGATTTTATTTACACATATATCTATTTACTTTTCTATTCTGCTAATATTTAATCGCCTACTACTACTTATTGTAATTCACTAGATATTAGTTATTGACTAAATTTCTCTTTTCTATCATTACACTAATTATTAAATATAAATACCATACTTAACTGAGTTACTATATTACGTAATGAATGTTTAGATCTATATTTATCTTAATCATTATTATATCTATATCCTAGTACATTAGTTAACTATGAATGTTTAAATTTATATCGAATTTATGAAAAATTTATCCACCATTCAAAAACATACACGACACACACACTTTATAATAGCATTTCACTGTATTCATTTACACAACTGCCAATTCTTCTTCTTACAATTTCAACATAAGCCATATCTACCCCTCCCCATCACTCCAAACTAGAACTACTGTAGGATCTAGCAAATAGTAGTAGAAGTAGTTATCTTTATTATTATTTATGTAGGTCTATATGTGCCATTTCTATTATTACTCACTCATTTAGTCTTGTATTTTAATTTCACGATTATAACTATTATTTATCAATAAATATATTATTGTTACTTTACTATAGTAATATATTGATATTTTCTACTATTTTTGGCATGAATATTATATACAAGAGCATTTAATGTATTATATAATATTATTTCGTAGTGCCATTACTATAAATTCCTGAATTTATATCTTCACTATTATTAATCTTTATGTTTATTTAAGTTGATTTTGAGAGTACTGGAACCCATATGTATATCTCCTCGTATTATATGTTATCAATTATTTCTAACATAAAGTTGCCAATCTTTCCTCATTTTGAGAATCATATTTTACTATAAACTCGTGCCTTTGTTAAACTGAAAATCATTTATTATCAATGGCCATGAATATCTCTGATTAAATTATCAATACTTGTTTAAAATAGTTATCTATGATATGAATTCTATTTCACCCTATTATTGATATACTATATGTACAAATTTAGCAAACAAGGGAATATGAGAAATGCTTGAATACATGATACAACATTTAAGAATCCATTATAAAAAATGTATAAGAAAATCTTTGTTCTGATAAATTTACTATTATATGAGAGAGTTTTACGCTATCCTATAAAAGTATATAAATAC
The DNA here is from genome assembly GCA_015478945.1 of Trachelipus rathkii. Lineage (NCBI taxonomy): Eukaryota > Metazoa > Arthropoda > Malacostraca > Isopoda > Trachelipodidae > Trachelipus > Trachelipus rathkii. Next base: position 6,447 of record JABUQX010101438.1, on the reverse strand, counting down.
TATTTTTTATTTTATACGATTGCACTATATGATATATGTTTACACCACACCAAGAGTCAACAGAGTTGAGTTTGCTGTCACAAAAGAAAGATCAAATATAGTTTTATTGTAGATCGCCTTATTTGCACTTATCACAGAAAGTGTTACATATGGTGTAAAGGTCTAGGAAATGAAGTGTAGATGCCCTCTCTATTCGTGAGTGATAAAATATATTTATGATATGACAAAAGTGTTAGTGCATTTGGAAAGCTAATGCAAAAGTGGTAGATAGAGCTAGGGACGAGAATCCATGCGTCTCAGTAGATAAACACGCCACTAAATAAAGAGCCATGTCTCAACTGCACATTACCACAATTTGTAGATTGTCAGGCCATACTTCTGCAAATGACGTTAAGGGTAGACGACTACATTGTATTTGATGATCTATTTCCGCCCTGTAGTATATTCTATCGTAACTTGCTCATCCACCTGTAGCACTATGAAGAAGCATTTGCTCGACGGTGAGTATCCTTATTGTGAATTTAAACATGTACGTACCGAATCCTATTAGACTCGGCATCAAGCTACAGCTCCCAGTCAGATTCTTTTCCCTAATTCATACAAATACATCCTCCGAGTTGTACTCTGTTGTCTGGCCCTAATCTTCGCAGTGTTGTACACTTATCAGTCTTTATTCTTCCTTTCACGTGTACTTATGTCCCGCCCTGAGTGCAGCTGCTATATCAAATTATAGACTATATGAGAATAAAGTATCCGTTGTTTTTCCTCTCACGAATATTATGTCTGAGCTCACTCAACTCTATCATCAAATGACATACTCACAGTCGATGTTTGATTCAATCTCTTTCTATTAGAAATCTATGTTTTGCTTCTTCTTTTCAAGCTTTTTCACACAAGTAATCCTTATACTCAATATTTGATTTGTAACTGCCGTATTACCTTCCTGTCTTCATTTACACCTTCATCGTAATACCACTCACTTATAGTTCCTTGTAAGATCTTAATTTCTTACAGACCAGGTATTCAGTCATCCAGAAAAATATTTTAGAATAGTCCTAGTCATGAGAGTGTTCTGATTCGAGAATTTATATATCCGGTATTATTAGAGCATTATTAAATGTAGTGCTAATTCGAAAGAGTGTCAGCCAGATGTCATAGAGCCACAGCACAATGATGTAAATTGAATGTAATTATAATTATATTATTAATGAGTGTAATATAGTTTAATTATTATTTATTATTATTATTATTATTATTTGATATTACTATCATTTACTCTTGAGTTAACTATTATAAGAACATTCAGAATATAAAATACTTGATTGAGTTATTTTCATTCTTAATTATATTTTAATTCGATATGAGTGTGATTACACTAATCATTTTACACATTAGTGTGTATAATTCATAATTAATATTATAAAATATATAATATTGCTGAGACAATTACTATGATTAATTTATTATATACCTCTTTAAAAATATCAAAAATTCTCACAATTAAATTTTAGAACTTTTACAGTAATATATTCAGGATCACAAGTCTTTCAAGTATGAAATTTAGAGTCACCATAAAAGGGAACGTAAGAACTCTTTTCAAAGGATTTTAAGTAAAATTATACACAAGTATAATATATGTTGGACAAGTAGTTATAGTTGGTCACTCATAGAGTTATTAATCATCTTAAAGCAAAAATATCATACAATATAACAACCGAGAATTTAAAATATCAATTGTCACTGATTCTTCTTCTATAAAAGCAATTTCAAACGATAAATATGTTACGAAAACGACAAAAAAACTCGACTTTTAATAAACAGACCTAACAAAGTCTATCCCAAATATTATTATACTGAGTAGCAAGCCAGATCTAATTTTTGTAAAAAAAGAAAATAAAACTATACAAGATACTTTAAATATATAAATCATACTAAATATACTCTTTACATTTCCATGTGCATAAGGGTCTTAAGTATAGAGTTTTTATAAATTAATCTTATCTCCGAAGAGAGATCAGATTTTCATTCGGAAGGACGTGAAATAGCATCAATTTAGAAAATTCTTTACTCATATTTAGCCCAAATAATATAATATCCTCTAACTATTCCTATGAAAATATAACATATATCTATTTTGATAATAAGAAACTTTTGATATACCGTACTAACTATCGATATAAATAAATTAAAATATACGAAATCAATGATGGATATATATTTACACAAATATAAAATAAAAACTAAGTATTACATAATTAGAAATTATATAATCATTGACATTAAAGATATATAACTATACATTAATATATATATATATATATATATTTATATATAATATATATATATATATATATATATATATATATATATATTATAATAATATATAATATTATATAATAATATATTAATATATAATATTATATAATAATATATTATATATATATTTAATATAAATTATTATATATAGAATTATATAGTATTAATATAATATAAATATATATATATAATAGAATAGGATAATTATATATATATAAATATATATCATATATATATATATATATATAATATAATTATATTATAAATATATATAATATATAGTATAATTAATTATATTGATATATATAATATATATATAAATATATAATTATAGATATCTATTATATATATTTTTGGGAAAAAAGCATTATTTGTAAGTATAAATAAGATGAGACTAAAGTAAACTTTAACAATTGAAGCCATTAAGATTTAGATTAAAATTTTATTTCCACCAATATACGAGTATTCGAGTCGAGTCAGAAGATATATTAGTGCAAGAGACGAACAAACATTAATCAAAAGTTAAAAATAGAAAAATATATAAGTAGTATATATATTAATAAAGTAAATGGTAGCGAGATAATAAATTAATAGAATGATTGAACCCTGTTAATATTATCTAATTTACGACTCACACGCCAAGTTTATAATGTACATGTATAGTATATGTTACATATAAACAGCATTTATATAGAGATGGATATAAGATGGACACCATTAGAGACATTTAAATCATTTATAAGCTGATATAGGTAGATCAGAACTATTATAATAACAATTAAAAATTCTGTTAAAATAAATTCGAGTAAAAAAAGAAATTATTTTATATCATCAATATTAAATAAACATCACCGCTATAAGAGATACCAGAGTGTAAAAGAAATATATAAGAACTAATAAACACACGATGGCGAAACAGAATATCATACAAAAAAAAGTATTGAGCTTGGATTATTATCAGTATAGAAGGACTCGAAAATTTCCAGAGAGTTCTAACATTCAGCAATAAAGATAATTACATTGGAGATAAACAATAACAAAAGATATATAGCAAAAAGAGCAAAATATTTAAAACACGAAAAATTAATTAAATGATAAAGAAATGATGTTGAGTCTCTCACTGAATAAATAAGATTTATATAAGAATAAACGATTAGACGTTCAGCGTCCGTTTTCTATAAATATGTGTATGGCAACAATAACTAAAGGGATAAAGCGTATGTAGACTAAAGATGTAAAACAAAAAATAAAAAAAATAAAAAAAATATAGGCGCGAGCCGACGGACCGAGGACGTTTTCCATTACCCCTAGGAGGCGAGAGAACCCCGACACCCAAATACCAAGAGCGGGTTCAGACCCTCCCCGAGAAGGAAATAGTCCCTACTCTCTTCCCGACCGAGAGACCCCGACTCCTGCAATCTTCAGTATCATCAAATGGAATAGTTTAACGCTAAAACCCGTGGAAGGAAATCGTGGGGACTGAATTGTGGAGTTAGCGAAGAACCTTGACTTGAAGAACCTTAACTTGAAGAACTTGAGTTATTGATGGCTTAGTTCAGGAGTGCGGACTTTGAAAGCAGGCAGCGCATGGGAGAGATCAGCGGAATAGTCTGCGTCTCGGCCAGGGACCCTGAATGTTACTGAAATCTTTTACAGACTTTTTTTTTTTTTTTTTTTAATACTTAAAGGGGTAGAGGAGTGGGAGGAGTTCAATGGGGGGTTTAATTGTTTAATGTAAAGTGATTCTAAAATCTAACGGTCAGCATCAGAAGTTGCTGAATGTAAAATGTTAAAATCAGAGAAGCGGAGGGGGTGACCAGATTCGTGTGCGTGTGGGAACGGATAGAGGAATCTTCGGGGGTAAGTATGTGGAAGTTGGTTCGAAATGATGTGCCTATGTGTTTATATATTCTCAGCTGTAATTGAAGGCTGGTTTGGCCTATATAGCAGGTATTACAATCTGCACATTTGAAAATGTAGACAACTGAAGATTTTAACAACATGGGAGCCATATTTTCTTTATGGGGAAAGAAAGAGGTAATTAAAAGGGATATTTTAGCAATAAGGTTGAGTAAATCTGAGGTAAGAAGGATTAAAGAAGTTTGCGTAGGGTCAAAATTAATAAGGGGAGATGACCATTTTTATATCTTGAAATTTGATTAGAAATTCTTAAAGGGACAGATGGTAAAATCATTGGCACAAAAATTAAGTTCCTTAGTTTAAAAGAAATAAAAAAATAAGATAAGGAGAATCCAACAAAAAAATGCAAAAAATAAAAAAAAAATCAAATGCAAAAAAAAAAAAAATTAAAAATAATAATAATAATATTTCTCCCCTCAAATCTCTTTATGTAAATTTTGGGATAGGAACCGGTACTTAAAACATATTTATCAAGATTCCCTCTCTTCCCCTCAATGGCCTTTTAGGTAAATTTAAGTCAAACGACAATTAAAGGAAAAAAAGAGAAATTAATATTTATGAGATATGTTTGTGAAGTAATGATGAGCGTAGAATATGTCTTAATATATAAATTAGGTTATTACCTATAGACCAATATATATATACATACCTGTAACCTATATTCTAGCAAGAACACAAAATATACCACCTTTATTCGCACAGCTACTAATTAATATATATGTTATAATTACTTTGTAAAATCTATAATTAAATAGTTAACACATGATACTATATGCCATCCATAGCACATAACTACGTTTATTGGTAGATAATGGTAATTGGTATAAATGTTGGTATGAATGATAATGTAAAACTTTTACGTATATTGCCTAAAAATAGTACATATGAGACTTATGTGACATCTTCATATATACTTTTAAGGAGTGATAGAAGACAATATAATAACAAGTCCTCATTATGTAGAGAGCTGAGTAACGCGACTTTCTTCTTCCGAGAAATGTTCGTTTTGAGTACTACGAGTATACTCCTATAGTAATACTCCTCACACAGCAAAAACAAGCAATATTAATAGGTATCGATTTACTGTATAGTGATTTTAATGATTATTTATATTTTTAACTTATATTTTTATATATATATGTTTTTTTTTGTTAAAGGAGATAGTTGATAGCTCATTAAAATATCACCAAGGGAGTTTAAAGTAATTAAAACTTGAAAATGAAATGCACTATATACTTAAATGTACAATGTAAAGTCTATTAAAAACTTTTTCTATTACGAAATTCTTTATAAGCATCAGTCAACTATAAATACAATTAATTAATATATAGAACCTCTAGTGATTAATAAATAAAGTGTTCAAATGAATGTTAATATTTGTATTTCAATTTTATATATATATATATATATATACACATACATAAATAATATATATAATATATATATATATAAAGTAAAATTTATATCTAGAATTTTACTTGTATAGTATAGAGGCTTACTACTCTTTTATAAAGGATTAATTACATAAAATAGATACTATAATTCTAATAATCGAATAAAATCGCACAAACCCACTCGTTAGGAACCACTAGTGACCACGAGTATTAGTATAAAACTATCTCAATAATAGCAAAGACGAAAGAGTCCAAATACTTGATTCTTTATCAACCATATTAAATATGTAAACTTAATTAATTTTATTTAAAAAGATATTACTTTAATAATAGGACACCTACACGTCAATATTCCCCCTGTAGTTTCCGAATAAGACCCTGTAACTTATTATCCTAACCTTTTTTGCGATTTAATCTTAGTAGCTGATGTATACCTATTATATAGTGATATAAAAAAAACTGTTTTGGCTATATCTTACCTACCACGACGGTGAATTGAAAAGAATACGCCTCATTAAAGATGATTATACAGTGTAATAAATGACGATACAAATCGATGCTACGTAATACACATTCATTATATAATATAATATTATATATTGATATAAATCATAATATATATATTATATATATATATATATAATATATAATATAATATTTATATATATAATAAGATATATTCATTTAGCATGATATTTACCTGTATATAATACTTATTTCATATGAAAAATTTTCGTTTACCTCGAGAATGTAATTATGAGATAGCATATTTGCATCACATTTGCAACTTCAATAATATCTTATTCATATCCAAAAA
>JABUQX010101437.1:17500-27467 GCA_015478945.1 Trachelipus rathkii | reverse complement strand
TTTCGTGCCATCCCTGAGAATTGTATCATGTCCCGTCTGAAAAATCGCCTTTTCTACAGAAAACATTTCCTAACTCCTTCAGCCTCTCCTCATAGCTCTACCATCAAACCAGAAATTCTCCTGTGTTGCTCACTTTGCCACTCATCTCTAGGCATATCTAAGTCTTTCTTTAAATAAAGGCCCAAACTTGGCAGAAATACTTCCTATTATTGCGCCTAACATAGCTATATATTACAGTTTAACTTATACTTCTTGGTCGTTGTAAACAACATGGCATTATTATGCCCAGATCTTATTAGCCTTTATTAGTTGCTTCAAACACTGATAAGCTACTTTCAAATTACGGCTTATAATCACACTATATCTTTTTTCTTGGTCCACAGTTCAAGCTACATCCCCATTCATATCGTAGTTAAAACTTGTATTTGAGAAACCCTAGGGAAGGAGACCTTACAATCTATTACTATAAAAATTCATTGCCCCACTTATCTGTCCACCAAGAAGTTTATCAAGAATCATTTTGAATCTTTATACATCCTTCACTTTCCTAACTGAGGTGCCACTTTGTGATCATCTGCAAACTTGGAACCTTGCATTTAAGTCCATTGTCTAAATCACTTATATATATAGGAACAATAGTAAACCCAGCTCTGAACCCTGTGGACACCACTTCTTCACTATTTTCCCATGATGATTTATTGCCATATTATTGTACACACTGTTTTTATTCCACAATACTCTTTAATCCAACCCAATTCTTGAACCACACTTGACCTAGTTTCACCACTAGTCCTTCTCTCTATAAGTACACCACTTTCGCCCTATTGGTAAATCAGACCACAATCTTATATCTCTTAAATTTAATACTTTCTCTCCAACAGGTCCATCCTGCCCTATGCGTTTTTTTCTGCCACTTTGATCGGGTGGGGGGCCATGCGTCGATTCTACGCTAACTATAATTGGAATACTGCTTTGTCTCTGGTGACGCTTGGCTTCTGCCACTAAGGTGTGAGCTGTAATCGTTGACGGATGAGCAGGTTCATCCTTCTCGACTAATCCTTTCTCCCTCATAAACTCCATGTTCGATCGTGCTGTTCTCTAGGCCATTCAGGCCTTAGAGACAGCGGCGTATCGATGGACAAAAATTCGGCGTTCTCCTATCACTCTCAGGCTAAGTTTTCACTTCAAGCTAGAAATCGTTGCAGGCTTACTCGTCGACGAGCAAGCGGCTTTCATCAAAACGAAGTGCGCTAACCTCCTGGGATCTCCTTACTAACAAATCTTTCTGAGCCTCTTGCCAAAAAACGATCTCTAACAATTATCTGTTAATCATCTTTTGCCTCTTATTCGATTTAGGCCTGTTTGCTAAACTCTCCAAACTGAAAAGGTCAATCTCTTCGTCCTCCCTATTTTCCCTAACTCAACCTTGGACGATTCTTGCATTCCTCCTCCTTCTCCTTCCCTTCTCCTCTCAGTGTCCTATGTCTTTAACCTGTGATTACATTTGATCGGGTACACGGGCTCCTGAAAGAAAAAAAATTTTTCTTTTTTTTTTTTTTTTTTTTTATTGAAAAAACGTTTAGGAAGGCGGGTGGCCCGGATGCATTCCCTCCCGAGTTTTGAGGAAATGTGCTTACGTGCTGACCCCGCCCCTCGTTCAACTAATCTCCCTATGTCTCAATATTAGCTCAATACTAATACAATACCCCGCCCTCGTTCAAACTTATTCTTCTATGTTTCCAATACTAGCTCATTTTCACTAATACTAATACTACTAGCATCAATACTAATTCTCTTCCATCTTCTGTTCCCTGCTAATTTATCTCCCTCACTTTAACAGGCCTGCGTCTGTTCTCATCTGCGTAATGTTGCGCTAGCGGATGAATATCTTAGGTGTGCAACACCCCCTCCTGGAATAGGGCTCTGCCCGTGGTGGTGGTGACAACTAAAAAAAAAAAAATGTACCACTCCACCTCATACCACATTGAAGTAACTTCTTCATCAGCTTATGTTGGAAACCTTATCAAAAAGCTTATATATATATTATATATATCAGTTATATTTCTTATATATATATATATGATATTATAGTTAGGATTATAATATATATATATATTATATTATAAGTATATATATACTATATATTATATAGTACTATATATATAGAGAGAAGATGAGAAGAGAGAGAGAACGAAGAGAGAGATGAGAGAGTAGATGAAGAGAGCGCTCGAAATGCAGTTTTTTTAAATTAGAATTGGAAAGATAAAAATAAATTAAAAAAAAACAGCAAAAAAATTCAAATTCATATAAATTTCCAATAATTAATATAATAATAAATAAGAATAATAATAATAATAATAATAATAGATAATAATAAAATAATAATAATAATAAATAATAATATAATAACAGTATGTTTAGTTTATTTTTCTCTACAGTTGTTTAGCTTTCTGTCAACTGTCGGAAAAACAATTTTGCCAATTTTAACTTTTTATTTACTTTCTGTCCATTACATTCCTACATTCATTAAGTAAGGAACTTTTAATTGACTTATTTTTGTAAAAAAACAGTGAAATTTATTACTTTATTTTTCCTTTGATTTTCATTAATTTTGAATTTATAATTTTCTTAAGTAATCTTTACTATATCATTCAGAAGTCCGAAGTTCTGAACGAAATTTTAAAGCTACTTAGCTTTCAATATGATCGAGAACCAAATAATTCGCTCAATAGTTCTTCAGCGACAAATCTAAAGATGAGCTAACCATTTTATATCACTATACATTTTTGGCGCAATTTGATTGGTGAACAAATTTATATCAATAATACTGAATATATTGCTCCAATTATCCTACAAAATTTACAGATTACCTGGCATGTTTTATATTAATATGTAATTCATTGGTAATTGATCGCTTTTCAAGTGCAGATAATATATATATAATATAAATATATATATTATAATATATATATAATATATATAATATATACCATAATATATATATAATAATATATATAATATATAGTATATTATAATGAAAATGAAAATAATAATGAAATTTGAAAAAGGAATTGATTTATTTTTTTATCTCATCTGGTCAGTCATCGCCGCATAATAAGATGACTGGAACGCTTCGCACTCTATATATATAGTCTATATATATATATATTGATATAGCTATATATATATTTATATAATATTATATATATATATTAATATATAACTATATATATATATACTATATATATATATATATTATACTTATATATATATATTATATTATAATACTATATCATATTGAGATAGAGATGAGAGAAGCAGAGAGAAGAGAGAGTTAGAGAGAGGAGAGAAGACCGATGCAGAGATGAGAAGTGTATTACTAATATTAAATACCATGTTATAATGTTGTATCTTTAGGGATCTTTTAATAATAACTTTTTCTGTGTAAACTGAGCAATTTTCAAATGGAGACAGAGGACAAAAAAATAGAAGACCTTTGAATTTTCGAATATAATAATAGAACCGACTATAACATACTTTACCCTATTTCTAGGTCATACATTATAGATGTAAATAAATCAGATATAAATTCTTAAAATATAATGTTTCAACCTTATACAACCAGGAAATCATAATCACTTTCGCTACGAAAATGCAGAACGGCCCTTGAGGCAAAGTTTCTTCTTTAGAGGACTTCCACGCAGGCAAGGTGCTAAATATTATATATCAAACTCAGTCTTCTAAAAAAAAGATAAGAGAGACATTATTATTCAGCCATCTAAGAAATATCATTACATTCCATTTATTACTTTATTTATTTTATTTATAAAATATTTGAGATATCCATTTCCTGCAGTCTCTTATTAACGGCATTTATAGAATTGGTTTCGATGGGTTATCTTGTTTTCTTCAAATTCAGATATTAGTAATTTAAAAGATAATGAATTATTTTACCGAAATGGCATTAAGGAATACAATAAATTTTGGTTTATTTTAATTTTGTTCTTAAATTTAAACGATGGTTTATCTTAGATTCCTAGGTAGGAAAAAAACACAACTTGTAAAAAAATTAAATTCACGAATAGTATTGTATACGCGTCTGATAATTTGCCTCTAACTTGGAGAGGTAACGAGCGTTAAATTTAATAATTGATTAATTACGTATTGTCAATGGCGATGAGGCTTACACTTTTTGTTTAAATTTTACATAATCTTCCATTTGTATTATGTAATGTATTCTTTCAGATGACCTATTTCACAAAAATAATAAGAGAATTTTATCATAACGGCAAATTGAAGAATATCGTTTATTTCTATAATAATAACTCGTGCCAAGCACGAGTAGTAGCACCCACGTGTAGAGTCGCCTCTGATATACTATATATATACTACTATATATATTATATATACGTATATATATTTATATATTGATGCGTAATATATATATATCCATATATATACTATATTATATATAGGTATATATATTTATAATATATTGGATGATATACTTATAATTTAGTGATATAGATATATATTGAAAGTGCCTCCCCATTTTTCGGCTTCCACCGACCGCCACTGATGATATATATACTATATATATATTTATATATACTTATTATATAATATATATAGATATATATTATATATAGGCTAATCATATATCATACTATATAATAATACGTATATGAGTATACATATATACGCTATATATATTAGTAATATATATATACTAATATCTAATATTATATATATATATATATAATATATATATATATTAAATATATATATATATATATATAATATATATAATATAATAATGATATATATTATATAAAATTAAATTATTATTATTATTTTATTAAAAATAATAAAAAAAATTTTTACTTTAATAATAATTGTATTATACATAATGATAATTTTTAAATATTATATATATATATATATATATATTTATATATATATATATTATATATATATATACCTATTTATAATATATATATATACTATATTCTCACACATTTATTCATTATGAAACCAAGACAAACATTCCAGTAACAGTCAACAGAAGCGCATCATCTTAATTCCACCTCTCCCCTCTCCCCTCTCTCCACTCTTCTCTGCCTGCATTCAGTAATAAACAGAGGGTGGAAATTAGGAGCAGGACGCTCAAGAAAATTCCTCTCTCTCTCTTCTCTCCCTTCTCTCTTCTCTCTCTCTCTCCTCTCTCTCTCTACTCTCTCTCGTCTCTCTCTCTCTCTCCTCTCCTCTCTCTCTTCTCTCTCTCTCTCTCTCTCTCAGATCGTTGATTCTAAATGGTTTCACTCCAACATGAGATGAAATCGCGTGGTTTACACGTTAAAGTAACTCCTTTACGATTTATTTTAGTTCTCTATATTGCTTGGATCTTGTTAAAGGATTTATATAGCGGGTTAATTAAAAATTTGGAGTTTCGTGACGTACTTCCTCTCTCTATTTCAAGTAGTACTATATATATATAGTAATATATATATATAATATATATATACTAGTACACTACTCATATTATACTATAATACTAGCTGAGTATATATATCTATATAGCCTGCGTATACACCCACTCGAACCGCACCGGCATACACTATAAACATAACTATATATATATACTAATATATACTATTATATATACTACCATATTATAGAATATCATATATATTAGACTTATACGATCATACTTATACCTACTATATAATATAATATATTTACTACGTACTTAGTAATATATAACATACTAAATACATATACTATATAATATATACTATATACATATAATATATATACTATATATATATTAATATATATATATATATATATATATATATATATATATATATATATTAATATATATATATATATATATATATTATATCATATAAAAATTATATATATCATACTTATATATAGTATACGATGAGTATACCATATTATATATACTACTCTACTTACTATACCTTATACATATATATATAACCTATATATATATATATTAATCTATACGGGTTATACCTATATAGGTACTACCTATATAATACAATATATAGTAATATACTATACTTAGTATATTAATAGGATACGTATATATATATATAATATATATATATATATATATAGTGTATTACATACTACTATATATATATAATACTATATACTGTTATAATAGAAGTATATATATATATATCTAATAATATATAATATATATATAAAATAGCATATTAAGTATAGAATATATATATAATAGTATATATAAATTATATATATATTATTATATATAGTTATTGAATATATATATATATTTTATATTATATACTACTATATATATATAATTATACTATAGATATACTATATATATATATATAGATATTATGAAGTATATATGTGTGTGTGTGTTGTGTGTGTGTGTGTGTGTGTGTGTGCTGCTGTGTGTGTGTGTTTGTGTGCTGCTAGTGCGTTGATGTGAAGTGAAAATGTCTCGCCAACTCCCCATAACGAGCATAACCCTATTCAAAGAGTGGATTCCTATGTAATTGTATACTTATTATCCTGGATGACAGGATTTGAACCTTGCCGCTACCCCCGTGTACTACCAATGTGTGCCATGGAAACGTTAATGGTATCTAATTGTCTGACAAATTTATTTTTCCATTTCCTTACAAAATATTTTTATATCTTCTGTTCCGACTCCGGATCCGGCTCATGCTCCGCTTTCTCTTCCTGCTCCGGACCCTTTTACAAGAAAAATTTTGCAGGTAAATAAGTGTACGCCTTCACGTACAGTTCACGGAGATTTTTCAATACGCTATTGAAACTACGAGCACAAAATACTCTCAAATGGATTAGGAGCATCGTGACTAATATCGCGCGGAACACCAAATTCGTTGCCAAAATTTAAATTAAAAAAAAATAAATTATAATTAAAAAAAATAAAAATAAAAACAAAACAATTATAATTAAATATAATAAGGCTAAGAAAATTCCACACGGCTCATAAACTTTGTCTCGTTTCCTTTGATTGTCGATAAATCGATAGCATGTATATTTTTATTCTAATCGAATAGTTTTTTACGAATTATTCAACGTATTCCATAGTATTTCAACATATTATAATTAATAATATATTTATATTTTTATTGTATATATTATTTCGTCTATGAGCATAATTTTCTTTGTATATTTAATATATAGTATATATATATATAATATATGTATATATATGATAATTATATATATATAATGATATATATACATATATATAAAATATAATATAAAAAATATCAGTATATAGTACCGAATAAGTATACTATATATGTATATTAAATATATATATCGTACAACTATAGATATATTAGACTATATCTATATAAAATATATATTATAATAAGTTATATATATATATTATATCTTATATATATATATAAACCAAATATATTATATGAATATATAGACTCTATATATATAGTATATATATATATTTATAGTATATATATTAATATATATATATTATATGTATATATATATATCATATATCATATATAATATATATTATATATATATTAGTTATTAATATAAGTTAGTCATCTATATAGTATATATATGGATTGAAATTTGGTTTAAAGCTACAAACTCATATCTCAAAAATACAATAGCTTAACAGCAAAAGGAATAACATTGCTGGAATGCTTGTCCAATTTTAGTGCTGAAAAATGAAAATAAATATTATATATAGTATATTTATATAGTATATATAGGAAAGTATATTAGTAATATATATAGATATATATTATATATATGTATATATATATCAAAAAAGTACAACATAGCATACGACGAAAATGTAGGGCAATGTTGATTTGCCTGGTACAGTTTTAGATAGGAAATGAAAAAAAAAAGAAAAAAAAATAAAAAAAACTTTGTTATATAATATTTATATACTATATAGTATATAATATATATATATATACATAAGTATATATATATATATATATATAATAATATATATAATATTATTAATAACACATTAATGTTATATGTATTTAATTTAATATATATAATATATTAGAGATGCCTATTCAATAAAAAATATTGGATACTCGTTAAAACAAATAGACTTTCTATTAATTTTGCTTTTTTTTTTACTAACAGAATACCAAGGAACTACACGCAACGATGCAGGAGTGGTCCTCTCGCCTTCCGAAGCTACGGGTAGGACTTAATTACCCCCCTCCGGAGGGTTCCGGAAACCCCGCCTTTGGTATTTGGGGTCGCGCGGGTTCCTCCGCCCCTCCCCTCGGGTATGGAAAACGTCCGCCCTGTGTTCCCCCGGCTCGAGAACCCCTACATTGCCGTGTTAATACTCTTAAACAAATAAATATATAATATATATTTACTAAGTGTCCCCTGCCTCCTTAAATTTTATTTTTAGTAATTATTAGTTTTAATTTCACAGTTTTAGCTTATTTTTTTTTTTTTTTTTACATTTTCCAACTTCAAATTTATACGAAGATCGCACCTCATGTACCGGGAACGTTTCCACACAGAAATCACCCTCCATTTCTGTTCGCCGTACCGTAACACATTATCATGTCGGTTTAACTACGAGAGATGTAGTTATCCATTCGTTACAGTCAGATGGCCTACACCTGTACTGAATTGCAATAGTAATGAGTTGTGGGGCCAAGGTAAAGTACTTGCCACGCTGTTTCGAAGACGTTAAGCGTCACACACATGTACGCACGAACAAACACATTAAAATTGAGTAACCTAAATCGTCGGTAACTACATGCGACGCGTCACAACATAAACTAGTTTACCTTCAATCGTCCGTAACCTTGAAACGAAGGTCGTTCATAAACATAGGATAATTTAACAACTAATTTCCTTATCCCCCCCTCCCCCCCCCCATGCTTTATTCACCCTCCTCGAGTTTGTCGCAGAGTTGTGATATTCACCCAGATAATAATATATATATATATAAAGTATACTACTAACTTATATATATATACTATATATATATATATTTAACTTATATTATATAAATATATATACTATTTATAATATATCATCATCATATATTAAAGAATATATACTATACTAATCAACTATATATATATATCGATAGGAGTAGATAGAATAATAGATGATAGATAGACTAGATAGTAATCGAAAAGTCGTTGAATTTCTTTATGCATGGCCTAAACATCCCTTTCGATTCGAACATTACGTTAATCCTTTATGAGTTGGTTCTTCTTATATTATCATGTTCTATAGAACTTTTATGGGCTCAGATATCAGCCTGGTCAATTGCAAGTATTCTACCTCACTATCCATTTACATTGGCGAAAGGAGAAATATAAGCTCACACCATACACATGCACATGCACACACACACACACACAACACTCAATATATTATATATATATATATATTATATATATATTATATCATACTGTGATATTAGTTATACTATATGATATATATATAATAATAATATAATATAGTATATATATAAGTTATATATAGCCTCCTTAATATAAGTCAAGAATTTTAACCCGCATAATCAAAAATTACCTATTACTTATTGCCTGATTATATATCGAAATATTAATAATTATTATTATTATTTTATTATTGATTATATATTATTATTATTATTATTATATTATTATTATTCTTAGAAGGCAAGTTTTAATTTTATTATTATTATTATTATTATTATTGTTATTAATTATTATTTATTTTTACTTATTATTTTACTTATTATTATATTATTATTATTATATCATTAATTATTATATTATTATTATTATTATTATTTAATGATATTATTATTATTTTTAGTTTTATTATTTTTGTTTTTATGATCTATATATTTTTGAAAATTAAATTAAAAATAAAATAAAATATTTTCATTGTCTTTTAAAACAGATTTATTTCT
>JABUQX010101437.1:12500-15000 GCA_015478945.1 Trachelipus rathkii | reverse complement strand
TATATGATATATATATACTATTATATATATATATATATATATATATTATATATATTTAATTATATGGTTCTTTTTTGATATAATAAAAGTTAAGTAAAATAAATGACCAACAATATTTGGATTAGTTATTTATTATAAGAATACATGGACATTCGCGAGTCGCGCTCATATAGGTCAAGGAAGAAGCTGGGATCAAGCTCCAAAATTCTCGTCGGTAGCCCTCAGCGGATAAGCCACTCGCCCAACTAAGCGAGAGACCCAGGTTCGTCACTGGTCGTTCGTGTGAATGTGAATTATTCTCTTCTTGGCTCCGTCTTGCTCAGACTTAAAAAATTGAGGCACACCCCCTCCTAGATTAGGGCTCTGACCGTGAGCGGTGGTGTTACTGTAATATTAGTATATATATATATATATTATATATTATATATATATATATATAATATATATATATATATATATATATAATAGATAATATATATATATATATTATATTATATACTATAAATATATATTATATATATATATATACTATATATATATATATTATATATCTTTTACTTTTTCAAGTGTGCCCACCGATTTTTTATTAAAAAATAAAAAATAAAAAATTATTGGTTTAGATTTTTTTTTTTTTTTTTTTTTTTTTTTGCATTTTCCTGACTAGATTTAGCATTATTTTTTTTTTTCGAAGCATGTAACTTTTTTAGGATTGGTCAGAAGTTAGCAAAAAATGCTAAATCTTAATTTTAAATAAAATTTCTCAAACTAATTTAAAATTCAATTTAAAGACAAATAACCATTAATAAAACTTATTAAACTCATTCTAAACAAAGATATCAGTGATCATTGATCAGCAATTTCAAAATACAAATAATTAAGGTTATTTTTTTATGTAAAAAAATATTTTTGCTCTCTTAACAGCAAAATGATTTATATCATCCTCCCTTTATATTGTGTAGTTTTAATGAATACTCATTAAAACCCGATCTGTTAGTCTTTCCTCTTCTGTAGAATTTAGAAAGGATTATTTGGACTTTTTCAGAGTAGAGAATTATCTTTCTGGAGTTCACGTTGTGAGTTAGATAAGATGTTAAAATCCTTAGCAAATCTCAATATGACTTTATAAATTTAAATTTATTTACAAAATTTGTAAACATTTCAAATTAAAATTTGGTTGAAAACTTTTAACAATAAACTTTTTAAGATATCAAAAATTCATCACAGAAAAGGAATAGCAGTTACTTTATTTCTTTTGATTTTTATATTTGATTCTGGCAGGCTGCATTCTCAGAACAGAGTTAACAGAGTAAAAGAAACTAACAGAGAGTAGAAATTCTGTTTTGGTTGGAATTTTTTTTTATCGGTGCTTGAGTGATAATCGTTCAAAACAAGTAACACATTTTCGCTATGATTAAGAACAGTTTTGCTCTCACTATTGGGGGAGATTTCATTGTAGTACCTAGTGGATGAGGGAAGAACAATTTTGAAGTAATAATTAAACTTATAACAAATTTGTTCATGGTTACAGATTTCAAAAAGTTCGAGGCTTTTTGAAGAAGGTTCAATGACTTGATCTATCTCAAGATCCTCTAAAACTTGAGCAATTGACTTTAAAAAACTTCCTCTAAATAGTATTAAGCCATCGTAACTTTCCACCATCTTTGTTTAACACATTCGTGGTAGTGTTGTCATTTTGTCTCTGGGAAAATTTTTCCAATTTTTTATTTTAAAATAGTCGTCCACTTTGATGACCTAAAACAGTTGTTTTCAATGACAATAAAGTTTCTTATATGTTGTACTCCACATGAATTTGAACAGCAACGAACATACAATGTAAGTGGATATTTTCAACAGCTTAAACACCACTAAAACTTTTCATCATTGCTGCTGCACCATCATTTATTTCGTTGTCCAATCAGAAAGTCACTATTTATTTCATCCTTGAATATTGCCTGCCTCCGTTACAGATTTTCTTTTTGTGCTTTCAACAGTCGCTAAACTAAAGAAATCTTCACAAATCACAAATGTTTTTCTCATTTCTATTAATATATACTCTTCTTAAATTGCTTTGATTATTATTTTTTATTATTCTTATGAATTACAACTCTAGAGGACTCAATGCGAATAGATTTTCATTAGTTAAATATTTAGAAAAAGAAAGACTTTGTGATTGGAAATCACTGTAGAATCATGATATATTAATGAAGAATTGACATTTTTTACTGATTCATTCACTAAAGAAGCTCTTCTGAATTTTAGGTTATTTCCTCTGCAAATGAGTCTGATTAGAAACCGCATTAGGTATTTGAAATTTTTCTTCACTTTGCGGTCAGTGGCGTGTGAATTAAAAAAAATTTTTCAAATCATTTCAAAATTTATGTTTATATTTTTCAATGTTTCATGCGTCTCTTTGAGCTTTGCTTAATGCTTTAAATGTGTTTAATATCTTAATTAAACGTCTTCAGCACATTGTTTTATGTGAGTATCCATTACCTTTGCT
>JABUQX010101437.1:7500-10000 GCA_015478945.1 Trachelipus rathkii | reverse complement strand
GTTTCTTTTTCAATAGCAATTAAACTTAAGCTGGTTAGACGATCTTGGGTTTGACTGCTTCTACAATATGTATTAATTCGTTTTAAAGCAGAAAATGACCGTTCTACAGAGCTGGTTGTACTTGGAATTGTCAAAATTAGTTCAGCTAGTTTATAAACTTCTCTTAGACCAGATATAAGGTCATTATTTTTCAAAAAATTTAAAATTTCAAAGACTGGTTTATCGTAGAATTCAGGACTAGCGTAAAGTACAGTTAGTTCACTTTTAAGTAAAATGTAGTCGAATATTGTTCCGTAAGTTAATCTCAAACTGTTTATAAGATCATCAGGAAAGTTTTTCTCATACTTTCGAAAGTTGCTTTGCTCTAAAAGCTTAAAGAAAGAAACTTTGTGAAGTGAACTGTACCGCGTTTGAATTTGTGTAGAAACGTTGTCAATGATTTCAAAATACAACCGACGGTAAAAAAAATTTAAATCATCATTCTGAGTTCTAAATATTTTATGTGTTGGTTCAAGATTTCCTGTACTCATTGTTTGTTTCCGTGCTTCAAATAGATTTTTCCTATCACTTTGTAGTTGATGAAGCAAGTCAGTTACTTTCTTGGAGCAGTAAAGTATATCTACCGATGAGTTTTGTAATATATTATACAATACATCTGTATAGGAAAATAATTTGGCAAAAACCTCAAGTAAAAAAACTGTATCAAAATCATTTAAGAATGAAAGAAATCCTTTAGTCTTTACAATAGTATCGGCATCCCACTCATGAGAATTAAGTGTTAAAAATTCGAAAAATTCGACAAGCTGATTTCTGTATTCTTTAACTGTGAGGGCTAATCTAGATGTAAAATTCCATCTGGTAGGTGCTACGGACGGCAATTTTCTGTTAACAAAACCTTGCAACGCCATTTTCCTTTTTGAGGAGTGTGAAAAAAATGCCGCCAATGCTGAGAGAGTCTGGAAAAAGTTCCTACACTCTTGGATGTTTGATAATCCTTGCTGCAAGACCAAGTTTAACACGTGAGCGTAGCAGTGCGTAAACAAAGCCTTTGGATAAGCTTCTTGAACTTTACTTTGAAGTCCATTTAAATGCCCACTCATAACTGCAGCCCCATCATATGTTTGCCCAACTAATTTACTTCCAATTTTAAATTCGTTAACAACTTTTTCAACATAATTGAATAGGCCTACAGCAGTTCTGTCTGCACTGACATCGGTAAATCCAATAAATCGTTCAAAAGATATACCCTCCTTAGTGTAACGAAATACGGTAGACAATTGTGATTTTGACAAAACATCAGAAGTTTCATCCAGCATAATAGATACGAAAGTAGCTTCATTTATTTCATTCTTTATTTCATCAAGTAAAACATCACTTATTGCATAAATGATATCGTTTTGAACAGCTGCAGAAGTTCCACGAAAAACAGTCGATGTCTTTAGATGAGTGTCTAATATGGGATCATAAAGTCTGAGAGTCTCCAAAAATTCTAAATAATTTCCTTTGTTAATAGATTCCTCTGATTCGTTGTGACCTCTCAAAGGAAGCTCTTGTTTACATAAGTAGCAAATTGAGTCAATAAGTCTTTTAAAAATCTCTCGATTTTTTTTAACTTTTTTGTTATGTTGATTTATATCTGACAAACGTTGAGAGTCAATCATAACATCAATTCTTTGCTTACCAAATAATTTACATTTTACCAAACAATTGACGTGAGTTACAGACCTTTCATGTTTCTGTTTCGCCGATGATAAATGGCTCAAATCTGAAAAGCCATTCTTTGTCCAAACACCATTATCATCAGAAAATAATAAACAGCTCCAACAAAATAGTTTATTTAACGCTTTGCAACCCGTAATCCATGAAATTGACTCATAATGTTTAACAGAAAAATGACGAACATATTTATTTTTATTACCTTTGTGATGGCTAATTAACTTCGGTAGTTCAGGTTGTGGGCGTCCATTTTTTATTATTAATAATTTTTCTTCGTGACTTTTTCGAGAAAATTTATTTTCTAAAAGATGTTCAATAATGCAACTACAATCAGCCATATTACCACAAATATAAAAACTAAAACACTTATAACATTAATAATAAATAATTAAATGTATAATTATGAATTACTGAAAACACGCCATTTAATGATGCAAAAGTAAAAATTCAATGCACTTCACAAGTTCACAACGCACAGCATCTGTATTACTAATTGTTTTTTTCAATTTAATCTTGCGTTCTTGACATAATGGTAGCCTACTCCGTTCCTACTCGGAATTTCAATAATTGGTTTATAAATTTATTTAAGAAAAGGTTAATAATTTGAATAATATAATTTTATAATTAGTAACAATTAATCATATTCATAAAATACAAAATTAATTTGTAAATAATATAAAGGAAAATAATTACATCATAATGATTAATTAGCAGAGAGATATCGTACACACACGGCGGGCGTAAGACCCAAAAATAATATGCGCCCTATACCATATTCTATTTA
>JABUQX010101436.1:10000-24539 GCA_015478945.1 Trachelipus rathkii | reverse complement strand
TAAGCGAAATTCCTAATATTATACATATATAACTATACATATATATATATATATTAATATAGTATATATATATATAATGTATATATATAGTATATATTTACTATATATATTATATATAGGATAATATATAATATATATAATATATTATATTATAGTATATATAATATAATATATATATATATAATTAATATAATAATTATATAGTATATATATATATATACTTTTAATTTATTTATTTTATTTACAAGCAAAAGGGTGTGTTGCTGATTGAAAGAAAAATTCGAAAAAAACTTTTTCTAAAACTGAACTATTATTAATTATAATTCAATAATTTTTATTAAGCTAATTCAACTATACTATATAGAATATATATTTATATTATATATATATAATATAATATAGATATATATTATACTAAATATATATATATATATATTTATTATAATATATAATTATCCTGGAAATATTATATTTATAGACTATATATATAATATATATATATATAGCGGTTATATATATATTATTATAAGTATATTATACGAGTACTCTTAATTAATTACTACATTCATCCATACAATCAGTATTAAATTGACTTTAATATAAAGGTGATAAAAAGATCAAATACATTATGCTATGACCTACAATACGCTTGCAGGCTTATGAGGGAGGTTAAATATTGTTTTCAGAAACCATTCGGAGTTCTTTATTGAAGCAAAAAATTATTTGGCTGTATAATCTCCACAGCGTAAGTATATATTATTTGTATAAAGAAGCTTTATCTGCAGAATACCGCTAGCATTTCCGTATATAATTACTGCAGTATAAAATCAACAATTTAACAATAATCTCAATAAGACTAAACGCATCCGTCAAAAATACCTTTAACAGCACATCTTACGTCGTAGCAGAACACTCGATGAACAATAACTGACTTGAACAGTGAAGCTTGCCAGTTGCCAAACTCGCCCCATTTATTTCAAACGGTACGCAAATCATGATTTTGGCAAAAAGGTATTGGAATTCTAGGAAATGTACCAAACCGAAAGAATGATTAAAAAAAAAAAAAAAAACACACACACACACACAAACACAAACACACCTACACTGCACAACACACAACACAAAACACTAGCATGCAACAACACACACAAAACACCTACATGCACACACACCTATCATATATATAATAATATATATATATATATGTATATATATTATATACTTATATATATATAATATTATATATCATATATTATAAATATATAATATATTATATTATATTATTATAATAATATATATTATATTTAATATATATAATATAATATATATATATTATATTATAGTATATATATATATTTATAATATATATATATATATTTCTATTAATATATATAATCTTATATATATTATACTATATATATATATTATATATATATAATATATAATATATATAATAATATATAATACTATATAATTATAATATATATATATATATATTATATTTATATTACAACACACGGACCACCGACCAACACACCGAAGCAAACATATATATAGATTTATATATATAATTAATTAAAAATATTTATAATATTTTTAATTTAAAATAATAATTTTTTTATTTATAGTATATATATGACTTTGAGTGAATATGGATCCGTTAATTTTGCTTTATGTAATTTTTTTTTTTCCAATATCGCAGGTATATGATTATATTATTATAATCCTTATATATAATTATATTATTATATATATATATCTTTATATATATATATATATATATATATATATATATTATATATAATATATATATATATATAGATATATATTATGATGCAGCGATGTCATTTTTTTGAATCCGGGAATGCGGATGCGGGATCGGATTGTTTAGATTTTAAGTATCGCGGAATCTGCGGAATGCGGATGCGGCATGCGGATGTTTGATATTTATATTATATTAATATATATATATATATATATTATATATATATATATATATTATATAATATATATATATATATATAATATTATATAATACGATATATATAATATATATAATATAAATAATAAATTATATTATATATATATATATACATATATATATATATATTATTATATATATATTATTATATAATATTATATAATATATATATATATATCTATATATATATATATATATATATTTCGAGTTTAGTACAATCTATTAATAATACATGGTCGTTACAGGGTACGGGACCTGGGACCCAACTCAATGCAACCCACCACCTTACTTTCCCAACACTCCTTGAGTGAAAAGATTTTACAATGTATTATATACTTTTGGCACTTAAGTTAATTGAGAAATTCAAATATGGAGGTTGGGATTGAGAAACAATCAATTTTTCTGACTGACGACCCAGACTATTCGGAATACTCTGGGACTTGGAATAAGTTGGAGGAACAGAGCCAAGTATTTCCTTGAAAGTTTACCTAAGACCGGGGTAAACATTTTGCTTAACTTCTCCACCAACTGATTTGATACATCATTTGACATCTAACGTTTAATTCTTAGTGAATAGTTTTCAGTCATTTGCCATACATCTTTTAGGCAATGCCTGTGTTTCTTCCAATCGACTACCGGACTGTAGAATTTTCCAGGTGGATCTGTTATTGATTTCTATGTAGATGTGTGTTCCGTAGATTTCGTTTTTTTCCTATTTAATGGGTGGCAATTAATAAACTGTTCATTTGTATATGTTGCTGATCACAAAAGTAATGATTTAACCTCTTCTAATATTGTTACAAAAAAACTTGCATTTATGATCGGGGGAATACTAAGTAGTTGCAAATAGTATTAAGGTCAAAGTTAATTTCCAACAGAACAAGCAGTTTTTCTAGCACTGTTTAATTACATCGTTCTTTATTTAAACCGTCATCATTTTTATGTATTAAATGTTTGCACAATAATATAGTATTGCATCGGAATGAGTAGGGAAGCTTGTAAAGGCGCTGATTTTTTGGGTATTTTCTTCAAATGGTTGCAATAGCTTATGCCAGTGTGATATTATGTCATTTCCACTTAACTAGAATCTAACTTGAGTACTGTATGCATTTGTGTGTCGTACGGAGGCAAAGGTTCTTGAAGCATACTTTCTTGGCCTATATATGAAGCTGTACTATTCTATGTTGTGTGTGACTCTCGTCGTACATCAAGTATGAATGGCTTACGCTTTTATTTAGGACTTGCCTCGTCATTGTCACTTGTTCTTCTTTTTACCATTGCTCCTTATCATTACTGTTTACTCATCATTACGAGACAGTTGACTGAGGATGATCTCTCTTCGTGAATAAAGGCTCGATGTCTCTGTAGATGTGTCTGGGCAAGCGATCGAAAATGCGGAAAGATGGACAGGATTCCTTCAATAAGGTGTGCGGATGCGGCATGCGGATGCTTACTGTGGTTTGTACAACTTATATATATATATAGGTATTTATATAAATATATAAATATATATATATTATATATACTTATTATTATGTATAATATATATTATATAATGTGTGTATGGATATTTTTATAATAATTATGATATACTATAATATATATATATATATGATCGACCTTTTAGATTTTTTTGAACTTATGATAGTTTTTTGGTGTGTTTGATTTTTTTAGGCACAAATTTCCTTTCCTCATAACTTGGTTATTTGTAGAGTTATGTATTAACCTTAATTATGGCCTAATTAAATAAGTATATCTCAACCCAATTAGATTATACTTAGTTAATTAACTTATTTAATTATATATATACTAGTACTAATTTCTGGCGCCTCTAAGCTTTCATGTCCACTCTTTCCGTAAATGAATTCCACAAAGCTATTGATGAATTTACTATATAGTAGATGAAATATACTTTCTTATTTAGTGTGATATTAATGTATGGTTTAATTAGTAATTTAGAAAAAAAGAAGAAGAGTAGTTAAAATTATTAAAATCCAATATTTTTTTATACATAAAAAATCACGTAAAAAAATCAGTTGATTTAAATCATTGAATTTTTTTTGTGCCAACCCTGCACATGATGCTAACTATAAATTAAAATAGGTAATAGAGAAAGAGTAATAAATGGTTTAAAATATTAAAAAATGTAGAAGATAATATAGTGAGATAAGCAGACAGTATATACATCTGGCGATGAGAACAGAAAATTTGTAGTGTTGTCTAAAAAATTAAGAATTGTAAGGGATGGTAAAAACAATAACATTTTGGGGTAATATTTCGGTCCTTAATGATATTTTTTTTTCATATCATTGATTCTGTGCTATACTAACAAAACTTGATCATACTCCTAACTCAAGCCGAGCTCTCCTCTAACTCCCCACACTTTATAGTCTCTGTCAAGTAATTCAGACGGTGTTGCAGTAAACCATATACCTAACATATATAGATCAGCTACCGTATACCTAACCTAGATGGGTCTATTTTGGCTTAACTTTAGGGTTTCTAATAGATTCTTACTGAGCATTTCAGGAACATATACGGATTCTTTCGTCTATCCCTGATAAACTGCAACACGTCACGATGCCTAAAAAAACAGTACAATTTTAATTATAATTTCATTATTTTATGTAAAAATTATTTGATATCTGAATAATGAATTTCATCTAAAATTCACTTGTTAGATAATCCAACATGAAAAATACATTATATGAACAACGATGAAAAAAAAAAAAAATTAATTAACAGACTCGTAAAAATTTTATATTAAATTATAGTCATATATATATATATATATATGATATAGTATATAATATTATTTTATTGATCAATATTATATATATATATATATATATATATATATATATATCTATTATATATTATAATATATAAATAATAATATTTACAGTTCTTTCACCACCATTCACAGGCAGAGCCCTATCAGGAGGGGGGTGTTGCCGTTGCACGTCAAAATAATTCATTCGCTAGCAGCAAATTACACAGAATAGACAGACCGCGGCTTTAAGTACCTAAGGGGAGATAAATGTCCAGCAGGGGAAAACAAAAAGACTGTGAAGAGAGTTCCACAGAACAGATGAAAGGGAAACGCTGTGGCAGGAGAAAAGATGAGCACACCGCAGCGAACTAAGCCTAGGTAGTAACCAGAATATCTTACACAAAAACTCTGTGCTGTGGCGACACAGCACCAGTCGTTGTGCTACGACAGTACGAGGCGTCAGCGTAAAGTGGTGGGTCACGCGACGTGATAATTCTCTGCACACCAGCCGCTGCCAAACGACCTAAAGAAAACAGAATAAACGAACCACATCGCGCCAGCAAATATGCGAGAGGGTCAAGTGAATGACCGAAAGTACAGAACAGTTTATAAAGGCCTTTTGGACTTTGAACTGACCGTTTCGAAAAGCTGGGGTGAAACCACGAGCCAAGATGAAGAAACAGTACTCCATACAGGGCGGATGAGGAACCCTTGTAATAAGCGTGGAAATAACCTGAGAAGATGAAAAAAGTTCGCATCTAAACAAGAACTCCCAAGTTTATTTGAGGACCGCCCTATACCGTTGTATTGTGATTGTGAGTATTCAAGAATTTTTTGTTTAAATGTTTTAATCAAAGTAAGATTATATTGTCAAGAGGAGAGACGAGAGGAGAACCGTCCGGAAAGAGATAGAAGTTAGAAGGTGTTTTAGAGAGCGAGATTTGTAGAGTTTGAGTTTTTAAGATGATTTCACCAGGTTGAAACGAACCCACCGAATTTTCCAGATCAGCAGGAAAATAGAATACGGAGAAGTTAAAGAAGAGGCAATTCAGAAATAAAGGGAGCAGAATTGAAATGAGTGAGAATTGAGGGTCGAGTTAATCGGCATATGCAGTTGACAGACCAAGTGTAACAGATGCGCAAACTTTATGAAAGTACAAATAAGTAGAGATAAGACCGAACCCTGAATTACGCCCATCGTAAGGTCGAGATTCTAGATTCGTCCAACACAGTCCGATATTGAGCGACTTGAAAAAAAGCTGGACATAAGTAAGCAAAGAGGGGAGGAAACCCAAAGGAGGTGAGCTTGAAGAGCAGTGACGTATAACGGTCAAATGTTTTGGATATATCAAGCGCCAACACGCAAGTCTCCCTGTAGTTCTAGAGCGGAAAACCTAAATCAGGTTAATAGGAAAGAATATAATCGCCAGTAGACACTTGAACGCGAAAGCCGCAATGCGCGATCGGAAAGACGGAATGAGATTCAGATGTCATAAGAAGTGAGAGTGAGGAGGGTTCAAAGATCTTAGATAGAATACGAGTGAGAGCTATATAGGACGATAGTTAGAGAGATCAGAGAGGCATTTTTTTTCCGTATAGGTTGGACATGCGATGGCAGTCAACACTGAGGGAAAGTGCTTAGTATTAAGACTGAGATATAGTGACGAGGTGGGGAGTCAGCACGTAAGCAACAATTCCCTCAAAACTAGGCGGAATGCATCGAGGCACATCGCCTTCCTACGTTCATAGATATGCACGGCCCATTACACCCGATCAATGTATCCAGGCAAAGAATAGAACCGTGAGAGAGAAGGAGAAGGGGAGAGAGGCCCGAATCGTCCAGAGTTGAGTTAGAGGAAATAGAGCCCGAAGAGATTCGCATTTTCAAGTTGGAGAGTTAGCAACTGAGCCATCAGATCGAATAGAGAGAAAGGAAGTTAGATTTACAGAAGTTGTTAGAATGTTTTTTGCAAGAGGGCAGAAGACTTTGTCGTAGGAGAACAATGAGGTTAAGCGCCTTGTCTGGGAAAGCCGTTTGTCTGTCGAAGAGAATATCCCATGCAACGATTTTCTAGCTGAATGAAATTAGCGATAGTGATAGAAGACGAATTATTCCACTCGAAACGCGCGTTCTAGCCTGAAATGGCACAGAAGACAAGCACGGATCGACAAGCGATTATGGGAGAGAAGATTTAGTCGAAGAGAAGACACCTGCTCATCCCTGTCAACGATTACAGCTTCCCGTTAGTGGAGAGCCGAAGTCATTCAGAGTCAAGCAGTCATTTCAATCATAGTTAGCTAGAAGCGACGGAAGACCCCATCGCCGAATTCAAAGTGCAGAAAAAAACGATAGGCAGCGATGGAGCTGTTGAGAGAGAAAGTATTAAAAATTAAGAGACATTATAAGGTTGTGGTCAGATTTACCATAGGAGCGAAGGTGGTTAAATTTATAGAAGGAAGTGTAAACATAGTTATTTATTCATGATTGTTTGACGATCCGGAATGTCTGTAGGTTCTTTGATTAGTTGCTGAGAATTCTGAATGATTCGGATCCTCCCCTCCTGGACCAGTGTGAGTAGATATCCTCACCATGATACATGAAATACCAAATAGAGGACTTAGCTATTTGGGATTGAGAAGAAATTTACAGTCTCATGAGAAGTAGTAAGATTCAGTGTTATGTGAAAAGTCTGTTCTGTTAGGAGAACAGTAGCAGAAGCACAAGATTATTGTTTTAGAAGGAAGAAAGATTTTGGAGCACAAATCGACCAGTTAGGAGATTAGCGTTCCCAACAAGTGTCCTGAAATTTCTTAATGGTAACACAGTAACAATAGCAACCTTAAGAACGTATATATATAATTATATATATATATATATTATATTTATATATATATAATGATTATTAATATATATATTATATATATATATATATATATATATATATTATTTATTATATATATATATATCTATATAGTTAATATATATACATTTTTTGATATATACAATTTTTGTGGTGTATATGTGTTTAAATTGTATTTTAAGCGATTTCCAACCAAAAAAAAACTTTTTTTAATAAAATGACAAATTCACTCATCTCGGCAACATAACTTAAATAATCCACTTGTATCTCCTAAACCTACTTAACTAATCCATATGTATTACGAAATCAAAAATATAAAATTAAAAAAATGCTAAACTTAACAAGAAGTTGATATATAAAGTTCAATATTTTGGCTTTTTTTTATTATTACTATTATTATTATTATTGGAAATCACTTAAAATAACTATAAACCACAAAAAAAATAGTGTTAAAATAATTTAAAAAAAAAATATCAGTAGGCAGTATAACAGAAAGACCATATTATATATATATTATATCTATAAATATATATATATATATAATATTATTTTTTTATATATATATATATATTATATATCTATATTATATTATATATATATATATATACGTCCGTGGCGTACACATACCACGGTCCTATGGGAGGTAACTATGCTGCTCTATATATATATAATATAAGATTATTATATATATATATATATATATATATATATATATAATATATATATATATATTTTTTCTATATACTATATTTTAATAATATAATATATATATATATATATATATATATATATATATATATATTTATTTATTTATATAATAACTTACCAATAGAATGTAATAAAAGTCGACAAAACTATTACAGATTGTCCATTACTTACAGAATGAAATCAAGCTTTCGTTTTGTTTTTATCCGCCAACTCGTCAATTATTTCATTTACGTTCACTTGAATATCTCGGTAAATCGATAGCAGCGCAAGACCATTCAGTCTTGTTTGTGATGTTGTATTTCTCAAGTAAGTTTTAATTCACTTTTAGGTTAGGTGGAAAAGGTTCTCTCAGGTGTTGCAGTTGATACAGGTATAGTTGCCAGGATTTACAGGAACTTGAATATGTTGGGAAACATATCCTTATTGCATGTAGATGGGCATCCATTACAGTCTTATATGGCAGATTTTCGGTATTTTTGCATTTCCTATATAATTTGAACTCTGCCATTATTCGAAGGAGGTTGATAGAGATCTGAAGCATACGCTTCTAGAAGAGCTTTCAAATCCCTTTCCTCCTCACCGGACATTGGAAGGGAATTTAAAGATGGAAATAGTGCTTGAAATCCTTTAAATATATCAGTGTTTCCTTAAGAATCCATGTTCCAATTCATATATAAAAAGTTCAATGAAAGGAATATAAATAGTGACACTATAGTAATCTCCAGGTTCAAGAGTGGACGGATTTGAACGATATTTTTGCTTGTTTGTTATTCTTGGAATATTCATAACAACTCCAAATTTTTCGAATATAGTTTTAGCTTCCTGAAAGATCTTGCGCAAGTGATTGTTAGCATCATTGTGCAGACCATATAGTTCTCTCTGTGTAGCAGTAGCCATATTTAAAGAACATTTAAGATCGGTATTTATTTTTTGTAAGTGTTTACTAAATGGTAGTCCAATTCCGAATACATCACGTATGACAAGTAAGGAAAGCAAAAACTGTGGATGTAACATAGCACTTTTTAGCAGAGCTGCATCTGTGCCTCTCCAGTTTTCAATTACATCTGAAGAGTCTAATACAAGCATTTAAAGTTCAAAGAAATTACTCACAGAATGGTATCTTTCAATCCAGCTTGTGGCAGTGTCTTTTCAAAGTTTTAACTTTCGATGAGAATTCTGAATTTTCGATTTCTTTACACAAAATGTCTTTTCTTTATGGTGAACTAAAAAAATCACGTGCTTTTGCAATAACTTCAATGCAACATCGAATTCCTACGACATCACAATGCTTGGACACAACTAAATTCAGTGAATTAGTGTAAACTGCAAGTAGAAGAATCCTTGAAACGTGTGCTTGTACTCCATTGAAGGCACCGCATCGCTGGCAGCTTGCCAATCATATCCTTGACCCTGAAGATAGCATCTATCAATGCATAAACAATGCCAAAAACTTTCCAAAATTAGATCAACCAGGTCCTGTGCTGTTAACCCATCATGTGAACAAAAATTTAGAAAAACTTCACATAGTTTTAGTGTCTCAGTTTTAACATATCTAGCACAAATGAAAACTTGCATCTACGAGAGCTGCAAAAAAATTAGCCTTGTTAACAACGTCAACAACTTGGCCTTAACAAAATAGCATTGCAGGCTTCTATTATGGAATTTTGAATTTGTGTACTAAGATATTTATAAACCTCTCCCACTAAAGAAGTCTGCAGATTGACATCACCTTTTGCTCTAAACCGTAGTATTGCCCGAAAGTTTCCTTCATTATTCTTGGGTTCTTCTGACAGATAATTTTAACCAGAATTCGATGGCCACGGAAGAGGCCAATTCTTGCCCTGACCGCATAGTAAATTACTGTTTCAATATTGGTAAAAGATCGTTTTGTTCTCCAATACTTGTGCTGCCTTTTCCTTATTTTTGTTTTGAATTGACAGTTCAGGCCTTTCCCAGCTTGCTCAAAACTCTCAGCATCAGCAACACAATCTTGTGGTATATTTAACAAAGCAGGCGCGTAAATTTTCAATTGCTTTTCCAATTGAGAACTTTCGTAACGGAAAGCACTAATCCTGTGAATGAACCAGCCCTCCTCTAGAAAAATAAAATACGACAATATTTGCACTATGCAACTATTTTCCATATCCGATATACTAACCAAGGAAAGCGTTTTCAGGCTCAATAAGTACTGAAGCTCATGCACGTAGGTCTCATTTTTCTTTCACTTTCTGTAGAGTCGTGCTTTTTGTCGTGTTCTGTACCGGGAAGGTAAATTCTTCAGTTGGGTTTCGCATACGTTGTCTAAAATTTCTCGTATTTCGCCAGAAGTTCTTTGGGAGCTGTTCTGGTTTATGTACAAGCTTATATCAATAGGTCTGGATGTCTTCAAGGCCTTTTCTTTCTAAATTTGTAAGTTATAAATTGATCTTTTAAACTAGATATATTTAAGAGTAATATAATTCCTCTTGCATCCACCTACGTGGTGGAAAGCTCCGGAATGTAAACAATGTCTCTTTGATGAAGAAGTCCCAAAAATTCAAAGCAAAGTTTAATAATTCTTTAAATAACTCCCTAGGATGTTATTTTTTAATTGCTCTAAAAGGTATTTAGAAATTTGATCAGCATTAGTAAATTTTATTTCTATATTTTTTCTTCATTCCATATATGGATTTGGGTTTCTAAAATGTACTACCTATCACTGTTGAAATTTTTTAAAAATATCTGGTTGAGGACCAGTTGTTCCTCCCATTTTACATTCAAAATCTGATCTCAACACTATTTCCAAAATGTGGTGGCGACATGGTAGATACAACAGGTTTTTCCCAATTAACTGTTAGAATAAAACACAAGCACCCTTAATGAGGCCAGTATTTGCAACAGTAGTATCAAAACATATTGCTTGAATTTTGTCAAGTGCTCCCCACTGTTCAACTGCTGCAAATACAGCTTTTGCCACAGTACTTCCTGCACTATTGTCTAGTTGTGGAACTCCTATTAACTGTTCTTCATCTCCACAGCTGATCAAAATTGCTACTCTTTCAACATTTTCTTTACCTACAATATCTGGTAGTAATTTTCCATTCCTTTTTTCTTTTTCTTCTTTTTTCATTTTTCATTTTTTCATTTCTTTTTCTTTCTTTTTTTCATTTTTTTCTTTCTTTTCTTCTTTTTCTTTTTCTTTTTTAATTTTTCTTTTTTCATTTCTTTTTCTTCTCTATATAATGCTAATAACGCTGATACCCGTTTATGAATGTTGGAGGGTCATATATATATATATTATAATATATATATATATATATATATATATATATATATATATATATATATATATATATATATATATATATATATATATATAATATAATATATATATATATATATATAAATATGAAATGTTGACCTAATCAATTAGATCAATAGAACAATAGGTTATGGACGGATGGGCAGAGAGGGAACAGCCTGGACAGATGGTTTGATTTACTGATTTACTTATTTAAAATCAGTAAACTGTTTCGCTTTACTACGATATTTTATTCGAAGAACTTAATTTTGTGTTGTGTATGATAAAACTTTTGCTATTTTATGTTAGGATTTGGTTTAAAAACGTGTTTATGTTTGAAGTACGTTGATCAGTATGAATAAGTTAGTATAGGTTGTGATCATGGAATTTTGTTAATATTACTATGTTAAAATGTAAGAAACTTTGTTACGTTAGCCTATATTCAACTGGATAGTAATGATAAATTAGACAAGGTTTATTGAAATTTTCCATTTTTGCAAAAATATGTTAAATGTAAAATTAACATTTATATGTTAGAGATAAGCTTGACAATGTGTGAACTATAGGTTACATTTTTTTTGTATGCTATGTTAGTTCCTTCAATGTTGTTAAGTAGAAATGTGAGAGATGGGTTGGGGGGTTTGATTTAAACTGAATTTATCGATTATTGTTTTAGGTGTGTAAAAATGCAAATTTTCAAGTTATAAACATAAAAAGAAATTTTTTTTGAAAAAAAATATATTTTAAACAAAATAAAAAAAAAATAAATAAAAGTTTTTTTTTAAAAAATATATATTTTTAAATAAACAAAAATTAAAAGGAATAAAAATGGAAAAAAAATAAATTTAAATAATAAAATTTCAATATACAGAATATGATGACTGTTTATTTGACTTATGAAAACTTTACCTGTAGCATTTATTAGTAATTTTTATTTTTTAATAAGGTTTGATATAATAATATATCCATGCTAATTATAAATTAACATTGGGTATGTCTTGTAGTTAGTGAATAGAACGAATGAGATTGAAAATAATAGGAGTTATGGGACAGAGATATGTAACTGATTAGCATTTAATATGTGAAAGATTTGATGAGAGGTTATGTATGATTATTTTTGTTAGGTTTTCTTAAAAATTACTATGCTAATGTTATAAAACATAAAGACATTAGCAAAAACATAAAATGTTTTTAATAAATTTGTTATGTTGACCCTGTGATAAACAAGAATCAAATGTATAGCGTAATGTTTCGAAAACGAACCAAACAAGAATCATAGGTATTGCGTAATGTTTCGAAAAAAGTGGGAGGAGTTTAAACAATTTCTCAACTTGTATCTGATAACTCTAATGAAACAGGAAATACAAATACAAACGTGAAACGAATTGCTCGTAAGACCTGGGTATGAAAATACAATTTTGTACGCTGTGTTAGTTACTTTACTGTCGTTAAGTACGGAACTTTGTTAATTTTAACCGTTTATTCGGGTTTGAGCTGTGTTTAGGTTTGTTATTGTACATTATATTCTTAGTTCAGATGATGTTATGTTAGCTTTATTGATGTAAAAAATAAAACTTTGTTACGTCAGCATATATTCGTTGATCATTGTATAAAGACCTTGTTTTTGTGTTATGTTATACAAAATATGACTTGAGTCAGTAGATCAATAGATCAATAGATCAGTAGATCAATAGATCACGGATGGAATGGGTGACTGGGAGGGTAGGGGATCGCTGTTTGATTTACTGATTTACTGATTTACTGGCTTAGACGATGTAAAACACAACCTTTTATCTTATAGTTTATAAAGATAATAAAAATTTTTTTTTAGTAAAAAACAGAAAAGTTTTAAAGAAATAAAACAAAAATAAATAAAAGTTTTTGTGTTATGTTATACAAAGTATGACTTGAGTCAGTTAGATCAATTAGATCAATAGATCGATAGTTCGATGATTATAGATCACTGTTGGGGGAGGGGAGATGGGGTGTTTATTTACTGATTTACTGATTTTACTGTTTAAGTATGTAAAAATAAAAAAAAAATTAGTAAAAACAAAAAAGTTTTAAAGAAATAAATAAAAGTTTTTTAAAATTTTTTTTTTTTTTTGGCCTTTGTTAATGTTAGCTGTTTATTCATACTTCAGGTATGTTATGTTGTTGTACATTAAATTCTTAGTTCAGGTTATGATATGTTAGCCTTATTGATGTAAAAACTTTGTTGCGTTAGCGTAGTATATATTCGTTGGTTAGTATAGTAATTAGGTTATGTTGTGATAAATTTTGTTAAATATTACATGTTAATGTGAAATAGTTAACAAATGATATGTTTGAAAAAGTGTGAGTAGGGTTACGTTCTGGGCTCAATGTTAGTACTTTACTGATGTTATGCATGGAGTTTTGTTTAATGTTAACAGTTATGTCCGTACGTAAGATTATGTTAAGGTTGGCGTTTGTAACATTATATTCTTTAGTTAGGTAGTTATTAGCTTTACTGGTGTGAAACTTTGTTACGTAGGGAATAATATTCAGGGTTAGTATAAAAGAACTTTATTTGTTATGTTATGTTATCCATAATTGATACTCGAGTGTAACTTGAATCAATATGATTCATTGGATCAAATAGATTAGTAGATCATGGATGTGTAGTATTGTGGTGGGATAGTAGTTTGATTTACTGATCTTGCTGATTTCTGATTTACCCGCTAATAGGGTATGTAAAAAAACGTGAATTGTAAGTCATAAACATAAAACGAATAATTTTTTTTCTAACTTTATTTTTTATAAGTTTTTATTTTACATTTATACTTTGTGTTTAATTTTTTTTTACTTTAATATTTTTTATTTATTTTTATTATTTATTTATTTATTTATTTTTTTATTTATTATTTATTTACAAAATTCAAACACTCATATTCGAGATCTACAGATCCGTATAA
>JABUQX010101436.1:0-5000 GCA_015478945.1 Trachelipus rathkii | reverse complement strand
TAAATATATACTCAACAAGTTTAAATTTTTGTAGGCTTCAAAAAAAAATTTCAATAACGTTGACTCTTGTGTACTTTTGGAGAATTGAAATTTTTCAACAAAATTCTGTCCTGCTTAGTTAACACAAATTGGGTTCACATGTGTAACTATATTTTTGTTTCTCTACGATTTTACTTATATATTGTAGAAAGGCGCAATAAAGTACTTTCGTCAACCCTATTAATTCATTTATACACAAAATTGACATCACTAGTAATTTATAGACGCACTTTTAAAGAGATGTTCACATAAAAGACGATACCTTCAAACTAAAAACCAATATTATTTAGCATAGTTTACGTATTAAACTGTCATGTTGCTAGTTTCATATATATATTCCCATATATTGCCAGATTTTCAAACACTTTGCGAACATTCCAATATATATATATATACATATATATGTAAAATGATGAGGCAATATATATATATATATATATATATATATATATATATAATATATATATATATATATATATATATAAATATATCCCGCATATTCTGTAATATACGCAGTGTGACGACAGAATATAAAGCACTTACGCAAACCCACGTCACAGTATGACGTCACGCATTCATTTCAGCTATACGTACATACGAACGAAGCTCCTTTTAAATATACATAAAGGCCATATATATATATATATATATATATATATATATATATATGTATACTAATTGACAATATATATATATATATATATATATAAATTATAATATATATATATATATATATTATATATATATATATATATAATATACAATATTATATATATACAACGAGAGAAAGAGAGAGTAAAATCGCTATCGACCACACACACACACTCATACATATAAACATACTACAACACTACACACACACACACACACACGAAACACACTCATACATCTAAACATACTTACCACTCACACTACACTAAACACACACAAAACACACATACCTAAGACACTCCACACTCCTATAGGTACACACACCTACCCTTCAACCATGCCATAGATACATACACCCCCCGCTAGCTCAACACCTACACCTAACACACACTCATGAACTTTATACACACATAAGCCCACCCTACATACATCCACCCTAGCTCACACCTACACCTACACAATATACAAACATACACCATCCCACCCCCCTAGATACATACATCCCTACTCACACTCCCACGCTACACAACTATGACACTTAGCACAGCCACGCACCCGCTAGGCTATTATACACAACACACCTCTAGCTTTTATACACACATACAACCACCCATAGACACTTACACTCACCTAAGCCTTATCACACATACAAACATACATACCTAAGGAACATACACTAAATCCTATTATCATCACACACACACACACACCAACCCTTAACCAACCACGCCATAGATACATAACCCCCCCTAGATACATACACTCCGCCGTAGCTCACAACCTACACCACCAACTACACACAACACACACACACACAGACATATATATATATATATATATATATATTATATAATATATTATATAAATTATAATTATATAATTATATATATATATTAATATATATAATATATATATATATATATAATATATATATTACTGTAAATAAAAAAATGAGTCATAGATCAAGGAACGGTATCCAGAGGAGCGTTTGGGGTAAAGCCCCATCAGCGACTAATTCAACAATTGATGAGTTCGAGTATGGAGGTCGTTAGTTATCACCTAAAACCGGAAAGAAGCTGAGCAATTAACATTAAAAAATAATCTATTTAAGGTTATACCAATATAAATATGAAAAAGAATGAGGAAGGAGAAAGGAAGAAAAACCAGAGTGCCTAATATATAACATTTTATTTTACTACAATGTAGAAATTATTAAAGACATATACTGTTAAGCAGCCTTAAAGGCAGTAAATCAGTATCAATAGAGGTGTTACACAGCAAGGGGCTTAGTATGCTTTTGTTTTACGTGTTTTACTGCTTTAAACTCATGTTTTATCTGTTTAACTCATATGTTTTTACTGCTTTAACTCATATATTTTATTAACATTACATACCTTAGCAGTAAATCAGTAAATCCAATAGAGGTGTTACATAACAACAAGGGGATAGTAGCTTTTGTTTTACTGCTTTAACTGCTTTAACTCATGTTTTACTGCTTTAACTCATATGTTATACTGCTTTAAACTCACATATTCTTTAACATTACATACCTTAAAGCAGTAAATCAGTAAATCAAGTAGAGGTGTTACAACCAGCAACAAAGGGATTGTATGTTTTGTTTACTGCTTTACTGCTTTTTAACTCATGTTTACTGCTTTAACCTCATGTTTTACTGCCTTTAACTCATATGTTTTACTGTTTAAACTCATATATTTATTAACATTACATACCTCAAGCAGTAAAGCAGTAAAACAATAGAGGTGTTACACAGCAACAAAGGGATTAGTAAAAATGCTTTTGTTTTACTGCTTTAACTCATATGTTTTACTGCTTAACTCAATGTTTTACTGCTTTAACTCATGATGTTTTTACTGCTTTAAACTCATGTTTTACTGCTTAAACTCACATGTTTTACTGCTTTATACCTCATGATGTTTTTACTGTTTAACTCATATATTTATTAACCATATAATTTTCTTTTATAATTTTTTATTTTTTTTAATACTTTAAATTATTTTTATATTATTATTAATTATTTTATTATTATATTATTTTATTTTCATTATTATATTTTTATTATTATTATTATAATATTATTTTATTTTTATTATAGCTTAGTTGTTATTTACTTCATGCCCACTTGTATTATTATTTAAACACACACACACACACCGCACACACAACACACACACACAACACATGGAATTTCTCTTTCACCCTCTGAACACACACGCGTACATCTTCTATACACACGACTCCATAAACATACATACACCAACACACACACACGTATAATTTATAAAAACATTTTATGTTTTAAATTAAATACGTACATTTATATTACTTATTCAATATAACTAAAATACTTTTAAAAGCTACATAAAACTTCTATAAGAACAATTATTATCTTTGAGCAAAGAATTTATTATAAAAATTTAATAAACTTTTTTTATTTAAAAAATGAAATGTCAGAAGAAAAACACAGAGTGTCTGTAATAAAACTTTTTATTTACTACAATTGTACCAAATTATACCAAAAAACATATACTTTAGAGCTTAAGACAGTAAAACAGTAAATTCAAGTAGTGGTGTTGCTTATCAGACAACAGGATTAGAAAGGGGATGTAGTTTTACTGCTTACTGCTTTACTGCTTACCTCATATATTAATTAACATTATGTTTTCTTATATTTTTTATACAATTATTTATTTTTTTTTTTTTTATTTATTATTATTATTTTATTATATTTATTATTTTTAATATTATTTA
Source organism: Trachelipus rathkii (assembly GCA_015478945.1). Taxonomy (NCBI): domain Eukaryota; kingdom Metazoa; phylum Arthropoda; class Malacostraca; order Isopoda; family Trachelipodidae; genus Trachelipus; species Trachelipus rathkii. The sequence continues at coordinate 1,541 of JABUQX010101436.1, read as the reverse complement.
TTGTTATTTATTAAAAATATATATAATTAATATATATATATATATATTATATATAATAACACAATATATATATATACTATTATATAATATATAATATATATATATATTATAATATATATATAATATATATAAATATATTGTTCATTTTAAATCGGATGTGTTTTCTATTTTTAAATATAGATTTAATATTAATCTGCAGTTCTGTATACCATTATCCAATGACGTGTCTGAGGGAGATTTTCAACATTTGCGTCTAATATCATTTCACACAGTCCTACCTCATAGAGATCTCTGTTAAGCTGGATAGGATTCATTAACTCGGTTGTAAAATCTGAGACTTTATTATCAGGATGTAGATCCAAAGATGCCGAAGATGACAGAGTTAAATAGAAATGATCTAATACTCTCCATGAATTACGATGACTAATGATTAATGTTTCGTGATTTCACTAACTTTTATATATGAATTAAACTTGTTAGGATAACCTACCCATGTTCACAGACTACTGTTTATTTACCCTTCCTTTCGAATCTATATTTTTTCTATTTATACATATTACCTCAGGATCGAATTCGTATTTCTGTAATTTCTTGTTATAAATCCTCCTTTATGGTATTCTCCATCTAAATCTTTGAGTAATAAATTTAACCCTTTCTTAGGAAATCCTTTAACTTCTACAATGAAAACTTCTCTAGACGCAATCTCCGCTTCATCCTTTTCTAACCTGTCATCAGCTCAGACACTCTTACATATGTTTACTCTTATTCCTGATTTTCTTTAATTTTTACAACCTCTTGGTTTGCTGAATACCGAATGGTGTTCAGCATTTCTAAAAAGGAGTTGTTATTTATAGTTCTATGAAAGATAATATTCGTAAAATAGAGCTAGGTCATCGAGTATTGTCAATATACTTAAAAGTGTTCATTCTAAGTAAATGTATCTATGCAGCGCTCTTATTAATCGGTACGCTGGAAACTTCTTTCATATAGCAGTCTTTAATTATGGAAAATTATTTAAAAATATCCTATACAGTATTCATAATGAATGTTCCTGAACCTCTCTACCTAAAACTTCGGCTACCCTATCCGTGCAATAAGTTTTTGGATATCTATCATCAATCGCCTATAATTTCTCTCACTGCAGCCGCCACTTGTATCTGATTTTTTATCTTTAAAAGCTTTTAACCATAAGTATCTAGAGTATACGTCAATAGTAAAAAGTATATATTGAAATCCATCATTATAAGAACTGTATTTAATCATTTCAGTTAAATCTAACTGCCAAACATTATCGAGGTGATGGGCTATGGTTGTTCGGGTAGGGAATTTTCGACGGACAGGTTTATGTAAAGTAAAAGCTTCTTCACCCTCTAAATATTCTTTCAACTCTTTCTTCTCAATGTTTGGAAACTTTGCAGCGAACCTAGTAAACCCTCCAAAACTATTCGGTTCTCTCAAGTTGAAGTAATACTTATCAACCTTCGCCTTCGCCTCCATGTTGAATACTGACATAAGTTAAAGCATATATATATATATATATA
>JABUQX010101435.1:27500-39799 GCA_015478945.1 Trachelipus rathkii | reverse complement strand
ATATAATTTAAAATTAGATATACTACAGGACTGGCTTACTCTTATAATCGGTCTCATCATAGAACACTTTAAGAATACCCCTAGAGATTGTAAGACAAAACCCTTTTGTACCTATCGACCAAAGGGAAAAATAAAGATTAACACAGGTATTAAAGTAGGAGACTATGTAAGAGTAATCCAGAACTGATGAATTCAGAAAAGGGTATGAGCCGGAGGCGAGAGAGTTTTTAAAGTGATACATCAGAGAATTCCCTGAACAGTTAAAATTATACTATCTAGAGGATTTAATGGAGAAAAAACAAAGGAGATTCTATAAAAAGAAATACAGAAAAAACCAATTTGATCTAAAGTATGAGTATAAAAAGAAAAAATAGTAGATCTAAAGGAAAGGTAAAAATAGACAGTATCTGTTCAAAATGGGCGAACCGCGAAGTTTAATAGTTATATAATGCTAGTGAAATTAAGAAACATTGATCAGTTTACTTTGTGAACATGGAGAGTGAGATCATTTCTATTTAACGCTGCCCTCATCGGCTTCTATGTCACATTCTGCTAATAAATCAGACTATTACTACAAGTTATTGAACCCTATACTTTTGATCGAGAAATGTATGAGCAGGAATAAGTGAAATGATACTGGATGCGATATAGAATAGCCTGAACATATTTCGCATTTTTCGAATATAGAAATGTTATAATGTTTTAAAAATGTATTAAAAATTAACGCTAATATTTCAGTCATCAAACCGAGCAAAAAAGAATATTTCTATTGAAATATATTACTATAAACCGCGGTCTCTTAAATCGGTTACCTATGTGTTCATAAGATTAAAACAAACAATTTGAGCAAGTCAGTTATGTAATGATTTAGTGTTTCTTGTTAAAAATCCGTTAACGAAGATAACGTTTTAATCACCTTAAAATCTCAAACTCATTGTGAACCTGAACGATATGAGTTTATTTATGATCAGTCGCTTCAGTTGGTTCGTAATTGTCAGTACTCGTTGTAAACAAAAAATGAGAAAAGAATATTTCAAACCTACTCTAAAAGATCTTTAATGCGTTATATCAACGATGGAAGAGTTGCAAAAAAATAATCGAGAGTTCATTACATTTTGTATGCAGGCTTTAAGATGTTTCAAGATTCTTGGTATGGCATATGTTTATACAGATATTATAGCCATCAGTACGTAGGGAATCGTAAAGCATCTTTTAGAGTAGTTCATCTTCCTTAAAAGTAAAAAGTTATAAGTTTTCCTAATTTCACTAATTACCCTTGAGTAAGACCCAACTGAGTTCGATTCGTATATAAGAAATGTAGAAGGTAATCCATACCCATTTACAATTGGGACAGCAGTGTGTAAAGTACACATTAGAAGAAGCTCAATAAATAATAATAAGAATGGGAAAGAGAACGAGTCTTCAGGGGTTTCAGAATGCAGAGAGGTCGGTTTAGGTGGATTTTTGCTTCGTTGTTCAGACGGGCTATCCCTTTGTTTAAATCAGAAGGTAAATACATCGCAAGCAGCTAGGACAGGTATAGATACTTTCCAGGATATCATGGGAGGTGTCGATCCTCGAACAGTGTAAAACGTCGATTAGCCGATGCTTCTGATGAAATGTTAGATGATGTTAAACAAAAAATACGACGTAAGATGACTGGTCAAGGTGTAGGTCACCGTAAAAAGCCTATAAAGAGGAATAGGAAAGGACCATTAAAGAAAAAGTGCATTGATGTGTTCGCCCTTTAATAATGATGTTGAACGACTATTATTTTACATAAACAGTGGCAACCTGTAACTATTTTGTATATAAGGAATGTTTAAACAAATCTCTCCTCATTATACGTCAGGTGATTGTACCAGCAAGATGCATTTCTCCATCCTCTAGCCCAGACTGTTGTAAGAGTGAATTGGATCTCTTCTCTTGAACCCTACACAGATCGTGTGGTGATCCAATTTATTAGTATTAATCCCGTTCACTCAATTACAAATACAGATGTGCCTCTCGATTTCAATATTCCTGGATCTGATCAATATCTGACCCTTCGAATGTGTTTTCTTATCTAAGACTAAGTAGTAAAAACGAAGATGGTCAGATTCACAGGAAGCGATCAATAGTATCACCGAAACAAAATTTCCTGGAACGTGTTTAATCGCTGAGTATTTTTAAAATGAAAATCTCTAGGAGATCAGCTGCAAAGTTTAACCCTTATCGAAGTTATATTTGAAAACTTTATTAAATTATTCTCAAGATGCGAAGATCTCATCTACAATCATGTGTATATTACAATTTAAAGATGTGGACCACAGAACCATGCTGGTAAATCTAAAATAACACCTATGAATAATTACGACGGGTAAAATGGTGATATATCTCTCAGGAAAAGACTTATTCTACCATCTGTGGATTACCACGTATCAGGTTAACGGATCACACTTGAAGTTGCTTTAATGTTAAAAAGTGCTCTTTAGCAACAACACGGCGCAAACCTATTTTAAAATTACTGATGCATATCTGTTATGTACGTAAAAGTGAATTATCTCCCATAAACATTATGGAATAGTAAAGAAATCTCTGGACCGATACAGCGAATATCCATCAAGGAATTTGAAACTAAAATTTTTAACTTTACCAGGTTATCGAGCATTAATATACCTAACATTATGGTAGCCTACCTCAGAAGGTAATAATAGGATTTGTAGGAACACGACGCAATTCTGGAACTATGAAAAGTCACCCTTTAAATTACCCATTTCGGTTAAGGGTCAGTTACATGGTGTGAATGGTCAACCATACCGTCGTGATTATGAGATGATATGTGAAGACTCCCATCCAATGCTCGCGGCCTTTTTACGATTTGTTTGCCAATACGGTATCGTGCAGCGATAACGGTACGGGTGTTGATCTCAAGAATTATGCGGAAAACAGTAATTTATATGCATATGATCTCACTGCTGATCTTTCAGCTTGTAATGCTTATCATCTCAATATCCTAAGAAAAGGAACTTTAGGATTGAGTCTCAAATTTGGACAAAGTTTGACATCCTCAATTTCAGTTCTGGTGTATCTGGAGCATCCTCAAATCATCGAGATTGACAGAACACGAAATATTATCTTGAATTATTAATGATGAATGAAGAAGAAATATTAAAACGACTTCGGAACCGAAAGAAGATTTTTAGGCGTATTCGTGTAATGAACTCTGTTCTGTGAAAATGGATACCGACTCTGGTCTTATCTCAACACTTCTCCCCGGGATGTTTCAAGCAATGGACATTGGATAGCTGTATGTATTAAGAATAAAAATAATGTTGTTTATTTCCTTGACTCTCTGCAGTTTAGATTTTATGTTTAGTAATCATTATTGTAGCATCTTGTTTAAAATTAGATATGTTCATATGTTAGACCTTATGTTTCTGTACAAACCTATCAGATCTAATTATGTGTGTTACTGTATTATTTCATTATATAGTTTTTAAATAATGTTCTTTTAAAAATGTAATATATTTTGATGCTAAAAATTTAATGTTAACGATTATGTAGTTTGCACTTATGTTATAAAGCTTTAAAATAAAAACTTTGTTTTTTTCCCGCTTTTTTTTTTTTTTTTCAAAAGGAACTTATTTTTGCCAAGAAAAAATAATGACTGATTCATAGATGAATTTTACGTTATGACATGAAAGTTTAAAAAAAATAAAAATTAAGTTGAAAACAGAAAACACCTTTGCATTCTCGTACCGGATCGTACATGCTGTACGCGAGGGGGTGCATGCCTGCACCCCTCCTGCGTCGGGTCGCGCCGGCGGACGCGCCTGCGGGCGCGCGCACGCGTCGGATCGCGAGGGGGGCGCGCCTGCGGGCGCGCGCACGCGCCGTTTTCGCGGCGGATTGCACTGGCTGGCGCGCCTGCGGGCGCACCCCGCATCGACCAGGAGCTGATACGCTACGTCTTGGTTTATGAGGGGATCTCAAACACCCTTTCAAGAGTGAATCCTTCCTCAGACCCTCCTCATTCCCTCATTCTTCTCCTTTTCTCCTCCTTCTTCCTTCCTCCCTCCTTTCTCCTCCTTCTTCCTTTTTCTTCCTTTTTTTATTCCAAGCATTTCTTCTTCTTTTTTTTTTCAAAGGGCCCTCCTCCGCAGGTCCCTGGACTCGAAACGAACCAACGCCGACTCCGACTCCGTCATTCTCCTTCAAACCTTCCCAGAGTTTCAGTTCTTCTACGATCATTTTTTAATTTTTGTGGGCAGATCCCCTTTCGGGGAGACGCAGAGGAACGTAATCTCCTCTCCGACGAGGCGTCATCACATATCTCACATCCAAATTTCATTCCGATACGTTAAGCCTAACAGGTTTTCGGGACGAATTTGACCTTGGCGCTAAGGGGCAGCACCCCTAGGGGTGACCTACGGTCACCCAAAACTTGCATGGATCAGTTATCACCTAAATAGAACTAATACCAGTTTGAGGCGATGACCGTTAACTCTAACCTGTAGATATATACACACTCAGAACCGGATGCGAAGAAAAACCTCGGTGGAATCCAAAGCGGAGTGCGTAAAAAACGACCCTTACAGGATCGTTTTTCGACTCAGATTCATTTCCTTCGGAAATCGAATCGTTCGACGTAATAATAATATATAATGTTGTATGTGATGGTACCGCGCGCTCAACCATGTCTTGTCGTCGGCAACAGACTCGTCTGTTGACCCCAATGTCGGTCGCCCAAACTTTGTAGGCCTAACTCACCCACGCCGATCAAGCAACAAGGGCGTAAGCGCTATATAGGCGTCCACCCGGGGGTGACCCACCTCTATATACATCCTACAGGCTTTAAAAATTACACGGATTCGAGCTTAACCATTTAGATTATATTCCAAGTTTCAGACATATAACTCTATTCCTTTATCGAAAAGGGTGGCAGTGGTCAAAACGTAACATAACTACTTATTATATTATATATAATATATATAATATTATATATAATATATATATATATAATATATATATATATATATATTATATATATTATATATATAGATATATAATAATATTATATATAATATATAATATATATATATATTAATATATTTATATATATATATATATATATTATTATAATATATATATATATATATATTAGATATATATATATATATTAGTATATATATATATTATATATATATATATATATTACTGTATATATAAGACATTCGGTACGACTTATTCTCCTGTAAATTTTTTTACTGAAATGAGGTAAAAATTTAATGAGAGTGAAAGAAAATTTTGTAGATTTTTTTGCCGATAACTTATTTTACTGTAAATATTATTTACTTATTTAATTTATCTGATTTATTAGTCAGTTTGTTGATAGAAGAGAAGCTTACAAAACTGTTTATTGAGTCATTTCGATTCATTCCTCCAAATGATGTTGTAGGTATCTTCTAGATTTCTTTGTTAACCCACTTTTTTTTCAGCGATTGTTATATGCAATAAGTATAATATACTTGATTTTATGTCCGACAGTAGGATGTATAGTAAATAAATACGTTAAGTTATGCTTATTAGTTGGATAGGCAACGTAGATTCACTAAGTTTGGTTAGGTTTACATAGGTTAATTATGGTTAAGTACGTTAGTAGCGTAGGTGGGTTAGGTTAGGTTAGGTTAGGTTGGTTAGGTGTAGTTAGGTTAGGTTAGTTAGGTTAGGTTTAAGTTAGGTTAGTGGATTAGTTAGATTTGATTAGAGTAGTTAGTTAGGCCAGTTAGTTAGATTAGTGTATATTTATTACAAACAAACGTTACTTACCTTCCCAAACACTTTCTATTGTGTTTGTGTGTTCTCCAGTTTCTGGATCTACGAAATATTTTGAGTGGTTGACTGTTACATGTCATATTTTTTAATTAGATAATAACCTTTCCATGATCAGTTACTGTTTTGTCTTCTCTACATTATCTTTTTAAATTTTTTTTATTAAGTAGTTGCATCTCTATTTTTTACACTCTAAAAACAACTTCCTTCGGTTCTCTCCTAATTCCCCTACAAACCCATTTTTCTTTCAGCATTTTACCTTTAATACCACTACGTTTTGAAAAAACACTTCATCATTTTCTAAGCTTGTTTACCTTCTCCTCCTATTTAATTTTTGTTTCTATTTTTTATTTTTAACATAAATCCATACACTTAATATAAAACTGTTTCAATCGTTTAGAGGTTGCTTTCAACAGTTTGTTCTGCTCTTGAATTGAAATGATGATTGAAAATAAGGAAAAACATTTTAAAAAAATTTCTTTGTATAAAAATTGAATGTTTCATATGTCGAATTACCATAAGGCTGTCTCAGTATTTTAAAATTTAATGCAAAGAAAATAATATTTATAATTTACATTTTTTTAACTCTTCCTCTAGTTACATGTTTTACAATATATTCGTAAAGATAATATTATTTTATGCCATTAAATCTAAATTAGCACACTCTCAACTTCGGTATATAATATATAAAATCTTTCAACTCATTCATAAATTGATCTAGCACCTTCAGCCGCGCTATTAACAGCCAGCCGCCTCACACAATAAACCTCCAACAGTTGTAACACATTTTCGCCTTATATGAAAGGAGAGTTGCAATGGTTGGTATTATATATATAATTATATTATATATATATATATATATATTATAATATTTATAATATATAATATTATAATATATATATAATTATATATATAATTATATATATATATTATAATATAATAAATATATATATAATTATTATAGTAAATAATATATTATCACTTACACTCTACATCCTTACACCTACAACATCACATCAGATACACACACACACACATACTAACACACCGACACACACACGTATGACACTTATAAACATATGACACTTATACTACCAATATTTAACCATCCACCCCATAAGTAAACACTGTTTACACTCACCCATAGACCACTTATACCACTAACCTACATAGACACTTACATTTACACACACTATCTCGCACAACACACACTATATGTTAATAATACCACTTTAATACTACACATACACACATACACCTCAAGCTCATTATAGGACAAGTTAACACTTATTAACAACATCACATAAACATCAGGAAACTAACATAATACTACTAAACACAGATAATCACATCAACTTACACTCATAACACACACACACACTCTAGTATATCTATATGCCTCAGCTTTGATAATTACCATCAACTTTGAAGCCTTTCAATATTGATGCCTCAGACTTGATTGCCTCAGCTTTGATGCCTCAACTTTAATTATAACTTAGCTTTTGAGGGCTCAGCTTTTAATAAGCGCTCAACTTTGATGGCTCTATTGTTGATGCGAACTCAGCTTTATATTGAATGCTACAGCATTATATGATGTAACTCATCTTTGATGACGTCATCATTGATACCATCTATATTGATTCAGCTTTAGTGGTTCATCTTTTGATGACTCAGATTTATTGTATGGTTCAATACTTTGATGGTTTACCCAATCACCGTAAGGTAGTGTCTATTAGATGTATTCTATTAGTGTTCTTAATGGAGTATTAGATGTGGGTAGGTGCGTAACTATATATTATAATATATAATTGCCAGTTAGTTGTGATAAGTAAGCCATAATGAGTTGTCACAGTTGAGTGCCAATGCAGTATCATATAGTGCCAAGTGAGTGCCACATAGTTAGCCTAGTAGAGGTCCACAAAGATATATCACCTGAGTGCCACTTTTTAAGCCTATATCTAGACCCCCTGAGCTTCCTATGTAGAGCGCCTAATATTGGGTGTCTACCCCTAGGTTAAAAGGTATGAGGATTTGCGATTGGTGTATATTTAAGTACTAAAGTTAATGCTTTAGAGATGCGTCTATGAGATATGAGTTAGCTATTTCTAGTCCTTCCCTGATCATATAGAACAGCTCTAATATTTGGTATAATTAAACTCTACCTCAATATGTTATAAGTTAATCAGAATCGATTGATGCTTGTATATATTATAAGTGTTTAGCTAAGGATAGCTTCCTACTATGATAAGTTAGCATTTTTTAGCATTAATTTTCTATACCTACCACCCTACGATCTAATATGATAACATAAATACTCGCTTAGATATTGATGTACTTTACACTAATACACGTAGGTTAATAAGCGGAGCCAAATACCAAAGGGCGCCAGCATGCGCCTCTGTCGCAAAAAACAGACATAAAAATCCCGCCATACCGCAGTTCATTGTGCGTAAATCCCGCTCGACTGTTCTAACTGTCCACCACCGCGCGCTGTCCTGCAGACGCAATTTAATTATCCGCGTAACGCCGTCCGTGACGTGCGCCCGCAGGAAAGCGTAAATATGTTTTTGCGTAACCGCCGCTTAATGAATGTTTGCGCCGCAGGCCGCTAAAAATATTATACTTTAGTGAATCGAATAATATATTCATATTTGATGATAAATCATAAACTTATATTCATGAAGGTAATTTAACATTTTAAACAAATATATTATTTACTATGAGTCATTTTCATTTTTATTTCATACTTAAACATTATTTATTAAAAACACTTTTATAATAAAAACATTTTTATTAAAAAAACATTTATTTACGACTCTAAATCATGTAACTCATTAGCATAGATCCTATTAATATTTAATTTATATAACACATATTTATAGTAATTATGTGTTATCAATGTTATAAACTATTCAAAAAATAATTTCTTTCAAAATAAATATAAACTAATGAGTTCATTAATTTATTTATCTTCATTCTTAAACATTATTATGATATTAAAAACTAATATCCTTTATTAGACCTTAAATGACAGTATATAAAAACATGTTGAAAATCAAAATAGTCTTCAATTGCCTAGCAAACAGATATAGTTAGCGGAATAGTAAGGCTTTGTTTTTACTGCTTTACTGATTTACTGCTTTATTGATTTAATGCTTTAAAATCATATTAATTTTATATAAAATCATTATTATTTACTTTTCATATTTATTTAATTTATTTAACTTATTTAATTAATTTAATTTAAAAATTTTTAAAATTGTTAGTATGTAAGAAGAAAAAAACAGAATAAAGTGTCTTCATATAAAACATTTTTACATACAATTGTAACAGTAAAATATTTATTTAAAAATCAATTAATATCTATACAGACCTTAATAAAGTCAATAAAGTTAATAAAACAGTAAATATAATCTAATATACTTGCTGTTGCCTTAGCAACAAAATGTGAATAATTAGTAGTAGCAATTAAAATTTTAAAACACTATATGCTTTACTGCCTTATACTCATTTATATTTTTAATTAATCGATTGCAGAGTATCACGGATATTTTTGATTTTTTTTAATACTTTTTATTATAATAGTATTATATTTAGTATTATTATTATTCTATTAATATTATTTATTATATATTCCATTTTTAAGGTATTGGATTTGGTTTTTAGTGTAACTTTCTCAAATAAATTAATTTCCTAATGGTGATTATTATTTATTTATTTATTATGCTTATAAAATATAAGTATTACTAGTGATTATGAATTTGATTATTTTATAAATCGTACTCTTTATTTTTAAATAATAATCGAGGTACTACTATTTATTCACTACTAAATTTATATCATTGATAATATTTTATATAAGTGATCTGGATTATAATACTTTGTTATTTTTCTTATATTAATTTTATAATTATTTTTATTATTATTATTAATTTAGTGTTAATTTTATTTTTATTATTATTTTTATTTTTATTATTATTTAATTATTATTAAAATATTATTATTAAATTATTTTCATTATTTAATTATCAATTAATCTTTAATTATTTTATGTTTATTTTTTAAATTATATTATTTTTATTAATTATAATTTTATACTTAGTGTTAATTATTATTACTCATAGTGTAACCTATTGTTATATTATTTAACACACACTTAACATACATAACCACACACCCGACAATCACGCATCCATTCAAATTACATCATAACTTTAACATACCACACCGTACACACACACACAAGCACACACATTCATTAATTAAAAACACGTACATTTATATTGACTCATTCAATTTTATAACTATAAAATTACTTCAAAGTCTTAAAACTTTCTATATATGAGTACATTATCTTTGAACAAGAATTTATATTATAACTGTTAATACTTTTTGTTTATATAACATTTTATAGACTATCAAACCATTTAAATTCTAATTTACGAAAAATTTATATGTGCTTTTATTGAAATACAAATATATTTTAGTGTTTTTTCAAGTTAAGACAAATAGTCATTTACATCAAATGACTATATTCATCATAGTTACTATTGATCATTATAAAACATAAAATACACACACATACCATTATCACACCTACCACACACACATCAACACACACACCATACACACAATCTAACACACGCACACACACGTCAACACACACACACTGTACCACCCTGTTTAATAACATATCAAATAAGCTTCTTTTGTATATAATAATATAATGAACATAAGCGCTTAATAAATTATTAAAAATTTACATTATTTATTTTTAATTTATAAAAATTTTTTTTATCTATTTTTATTTATATTTTTCCTTATATATCTTATATATCTTATATATATTTATTCTATATATTTCTTAATTTATCTACTAGTTTTAAAGTCTCATGGGTATATCGTAAATAATATAGTTTTTTATTTTTCTATCTTATGTATAATTTGTGTTATTTTTTTTTTTTATTTTTTAGTTTATTATATACTCTTTAATTTTTAATTAATAATTTTTACTTACTCTAATTTTAAAATGAAATAATTTATAAAAACATATATTTTACGTACCCTAAGCAATAAAATCAGTAAAATCCAGTAGAGAATATACCCATTAGCATCCCTCATACACATAGCTAATAATATAATAATTAATACCAGCGTTTTTAATTTTTACTATTGAACTTGCATGCTCTTTATACACATCTTTCAGCCATAATGTAATAAAGTAAAAATAGCAAAATAAGTCTTCTCTGTTAATCAATACCATGTATTTATAAAATAATATAAATATAAATTTTATTTATTATATAAAAATAACAATTATTCTACTTTACATTTATTATTAATTCAGATTTCAATGTTTAATCTTATTAAAAAAATATTTCAAAGTTTTTTAAATAATTCGGATTTTTTTTATTATTTATTATAATATTATATCTATAGTTTAAACATTGACATAATCCTAACACGAGAAAACATAAAACAACGAACTGCACTCCTGATTAACAGATTACGAAATCTGATACCTCTTCTGTAAAAATGGTTGAAAATAAAACTACTTTGGGCTAAATTTAGGGATAAACCTTTTTGTAACCCGGGGTGATTTAGCCTGTAAAGATCCAGGTCAAAAGTATAATTCCAGTATTAAAGATCAAGGATTCGAGAAATCAAAATGTTAGTAATATTATATTTTAAATATAAATATTATTTATAACTGAAACATGAATGGGATCTTAAGTATAGATCCTTTAATCAGGTATAGAAGGAAATGCTTTCTCTAATTCTCTGTGAGTGGTATACGGTGAAGTAATCCTTAATATCTCTATATGATCCGCGCATGTAATTGGTCGAGAATTTATTTTATATCGCACGCGGCGGCTGGTAATGACGTCTAAGGAAATATTATGCGTATATGCGGTACGCTGCGCAGTTAAGTGGGCATATAAGGAACGCGGGACTGGATGCACCTGCTGGAGTGCGGTATAATGTTGTCTGATCTTTGCGCGGAGGGCACTGGAAGCATACCTAGCAACTATATATAATATACATACAATCTAGATTCTTACTCATACCTTATAGCCATAGGGCGTACGGCTAACCAATATATAGAATCGTGTTTTATCATCAGGATAAGGCTAGGAAAAACTAACTCGATACTAGAACGCATGCCTAGCTAACTTGTAATATACACCAATCGCAAGTGTCTATTATAACCTAGGGGTAGACACAATATTAGGGCTATTCTGGCTCAGATAGGCTAGAAAAGGCGTTGAAAAAAAGTTCACTCAGGGTGGTACTATGTGGCACTCACTTGCACTGTGTGGCACTCATTTTGCACTCATTGGCACTCATTGGTACTCATTGGCACTCATCCTGGCACTCACCTGCACTCGATCTTAATCCACTCATAAAAACACGTAATAGAGGCACTAATAGGACACCCTACGGATGATTTGGAACCATCAAAGTTGAACCAACAATAATCTTCA
>JABUQX010101435.1:15000-17500 GCA_015478945.1 Trachelipus rathkii | reverse complement strand
CTCAATAAATTAGTATTCCTTTTTCGCTGTAGCTATTGTAGTTTTAAAGATGATATGTCATTTTTTTTCAATTTTTTTTTCATTTTTTTTTTTTTTTTTTTATTTAACATTTTCCGCCCTATTAATAATTTGCCAGGTATTCAAACAATGTATTCCTTTTATTCCTTATTTGTAACTATTGTAGTTAATATGTATTACTTTTATTGTGTGATTCTCAGAAATGAATATTGTCGCTCTAAACCGCTCAGAGAATATCACCGCGCAACCGTCTTCTCAAACATCCCTTGTCTGCAACTTCCTTTTCTATTACTTTATAGTCAACTCTTCAATTATTATTGGTGCGATATCTTTTACATGAGATATGAGTCTACCTATATATATATATCCAACTCGACTACACAAATTCTCACTTCTAAATCTTTCGGTATTTCCAATATTCCTCTACCCTGCCTACACCCATCTCTGGCTGTCCTATTCACTCGAAGTACCTTCTTTTTTGCATCTCTTCGAGAAATCTCCCTCGAGAAATGTACACCAACAGAATCTGTCAATTCTCTACCACGGAATTCCCATCTTCCTAAATTCACTGTCTGAGTCCTTTTCCACCTATTCTTCTCCCTGACCAGGCAATTATCGCGCGACTCGCCGCTGATTCTTATATTCCCTAATTTTCGTCACCGAGCTCAGTATACCTATCACCAACCACATCTCCCGCTTTTAGCTATCCTCATCTCTAACTGTTTTCTCCGTTATGTTGTCGCACTGAGTATTGCTAGCACGCTTCCACTGTAGTGAGCAGAGCTAGCTCACATTCTCTCGCTCCAACCCAGTCTCGAACCTGGGCCCTCGTCGGCAAGTCTCACAGTATATATATAACGGTTATAATCACTATTAATTTATTAACCTCTTATATATCTCAGATAGGTTTAATATACTTATTACATACATTAGTAGTAGGTTATATAACCGCTTTTCAAAACTATAAATATCCTATACTTTTCCATTCGTCGCGGAATCTCTCCTCCACTTTATACCCCTTGTATGCTAATAAACAATTCACCTACATATAATAAAGTGAGCAGGTATTTACTCAGCCTTCACCTTATCCAACACCTCATCTCACACCAATGCCTTATCCTCACCTCCTATTTTACTCATCACGTTTAATGTTAATATTCTCGTCTTCTGTAACGTTCATCCTCATCCCTGCTATACTCATAAATATACTCACTAAAAATAGCAACACTCTGCACCTCATTTATCTAATGCAAAATAAATGTACCACCACTCTATCTACCTGAATTAATATCTCCAAGTCTCCCTCATTACACTTCTCCGCTTAATTTTAGATCAAAACCACAATAGAGACTGTACCTAGCGGCTAGGGCACAATGCAGCAAGTGCAATAGTCGCCATATGCTTTATGGTAGCCTCCTTTCTTATAAAGAAATGAGTATTCGATTAAAAATGAAAGTAGTTTTTATACAGACACTACTATGAATACCGTCAGCACCGAACGCGCTTGTGCAATATGCTTTAAAACAAACAAAACAAATGATGATGATAGAGCATGAATCTTGTTCATCTCGATATTGATTCGAATAAGAAGAAGATCGTCGTGTCTGCGTATGTTGATTAGATTTATCGAAATACTTAGTACCATAATATATACATTTTAAGACCCATAGCAGTGGAAACGAAAAAACAACAGTTCCCTGCTTCACATACTTGTTTCTCTCAAACTCATCTTATAGTCATTATCACTATATGATCCACATACATCTCCAACAACACTATCTATAATCATCTCATAATATTTATCGGAAAATGACATTTCTATTCTCTCTTATTCCAAACCTCGCAATTCTTTACATACTGAATATTCTCTATCATCATGTGCAGTGCGCCAGTGATCGTCCTATATTGTGACATCCACCAGATTCTATGAACTGCTCCATCTGTTGTGATACCCTCCGATATCAGAGAGATGTCTACGTGTTATATGCTATGTCGCCGTAACAATAATGTCGAGAATATACTTGCCATTTATCTCACTCTCACCATCACTCTCTCCTCACGAAATACCATTCTTAGGTGATATTAATATGAGTCTCACGTATTACGTCCTCTTTCTCTTTTAATACATCGTACTTATCTTCTACTCACGAGAGTCTCACGCTTACCTACTTCTACTCAGCCTCCTCTTCACCATAATTCTTTTAGTATATATATATTTGCCAGAATGTAAAACTATATATCCATCATAGATAATTAGTACCTCACGATATATTAATTTTCTCACGCTTTCACCTCTGCATTCTCCTATTTACCTTTATAATCGTATTATTATTGCTTTGCACTCACGACTTTCTGGCACCTTCCCTCTCATGTCCTAAACATACTATTATTCATCAAACTTGAATGAGTTCTTCCTCTCTAGAGCGTCCTCTCTCCATCAACACCTCAAACCCAGCCAACTATCCATTCACTCTATCATGCT
>JABUQX010101435.1:0-10000 GCA_015478945.1 Trachelipus rathkii | reverse complement strand
TATATAATTATTATATATTAAAACATATATATTATTAATTATATATATATATATAATATAATATATTATATTAATATATATATAATATATATTATATATTAAATATAATTATATATAAGTTATATATATATATATTAATATAATGGTCAGCCTTTATAGTAAGTGCCACCAATATCCCTATATAAAATCGCAAAAAACAATCACACAGCTACGGGAAAAGGAACACATTGTGATGGAATTAGTCCTGCCGTCTAATTTTAGTGTGAAATAAAATGTAAAAAAAAAATTAAAAAAAAAAAAAATCATAAATATCTCAAAATAACGACAATAACTACAGTGAGAAAAGAATTAACATTTTTAGTTGAATCTCATGGAAAATTATTAAGTGTCTAGAAAATATGTGAAACTTAAAAAAAAATAAAAAAATTTAAATTTAGTTTTAAATAAATTAAATTACTAAATTTCATAAAATTAAATACCTATTATAGAGACCTTTTTTATACGTTACTCGTTAAAATTATTAACTTTGTTTTAATTCTATTTATAATTTTTGTTAAATGTTTTTTAACTAAGGATAAAATACCCCATGTTGATATATACCGCTACGATGAGCAGGAGTCGGGGTCTCTCGGTTATATCACTTCCGTGGGATAACTTACCGAAGGTAAGTACTACTAAATTCCACATTCCGCTGGAGAGCGGTCTCCGTGAACCCCTGCACTTTTGACGTATTATGTGAATGTTTCGACGGGGGTTTCTCTACCGCCCCTCCCCCTACGGTGGTATGGAAAATAACTCCCTACCCCTGTATTTTCCCAACGTTACGGCTCAAGCCCCCTGAACATTATATCCGTTGTAATACCTTTACATTTAAATAATATATTAATTAATATATATATTTAATTATTATATACTATATATAATATTATAAAATAATATATAATTATATATATATTATATATATGATATAGATATATATATAATATATAATATATATATATATATATATATATATTATATTATATATATATATTATTATAAATATTAAATTATATAAATATATATATAATCATATATATATATAATTATATAATATATATAATACAATAATAAAATTATATAAATATATATATATTATAAATAAATATAATATTACTATTTATACGGTTTCGAAATCATCCCTACCCCAAAAAAAAAATAGTCAAAATTTTTTGTTTTTTTGTGTTTTTTTTTTGTTTTTTTTACATTTCTTAAAAACGATAATAAATTTACAAGGATTCAACAAAATTAGATAATTCACTTTGTCCCTGCTAGCTATGATGTAAGTTTTATTAAGATATGGTTTGTATTTTTCTTTCTTTTATTTTACATTTCCGCAACTAAAATTTTACCCAGGGATTTCCAACAAATGTATTTTCCTTTTCCCAAATGTAAACTATTTAGTTTTTTAGAAGATATGATTGTTCTCTTCTCAGAGGTCATGGAATACCTATATATATATATATATATATATTAATATAGGATATAATTAAAGATATAGTTTAATATAAATTCATATATAATATATATATATAATATGGTATATAATATATTAATATATATATATATATAATTATACTATATTATAATATATTATATTATATCATTAATATATAATATATATATATAATATATATATCGAACTTAAAATACTTATTCGTATCGAATTTAATTCCCAAACGTATTGCTTTAAGATAATACGTGAAACACCGAAAAATACAATTAAGATTAATCTAACCATTGTCTTTTTAATTTTAAGCATCTCCGTCCCCCCTCTCTTTGTTCCATTTACTGATCTCCCCTTTGACCTATACCCCATGAGTAATCTCTCCCTTCTACGCCAAACTATATATCTCTCATAATCCCCTAAAATTATTTAGGTCAAACGCTTTCTCAAAATATCATTTTTTATCTTTGCCGACTACAACTCAATTTCCTATCTTTTACCGTCACGGAAAAAATAAATTATTAAGTCTGATTCTTTTTTTCTCTAAATTATATTACAATTTTATAAATGAGTTATAAACAAACTTTAGATTTAAGGAATAAAAATTTTTAATTATATAGCTATTAGATTCGTAGTTAAGTCTTTTTCTGGGTTTAATTAGCCAATTTCAAAATTTACACCAATCCACAAAAAGGTAATCTTCTTATATATATACTAAAGTATATTTATCGAATTATACTCATTGTAGCGTTTTTGTGTGCTTTTATTTTTATGTTTCTTTTTTGTTTAGTGTTTTGTTTTATCGTTGGAACCTATGCAAACATTTTTATTTGTTTTTTTCTTATAATTTTTTTGTTTTCCTTTTGAGACAAAAACTATCTGAGAATAACATAAAAATTAATATAGATGATTTCCATGTAATCTTCTTTCTTTTTTTTTTCCTTTTTCACCTAACAATTTTTTTCGGATTTCAACTACATTTTTACAAAGCCCCTACAATGCGCCATTTATATAATGATGAGAGATATAAATTTAATTAATTATCATTTTTTATTTAAATTTCTATTTACTTTGCCCCAATTCATTTTTATAACATATCTGCCCGTTCACAAAACGGTATTAAACATTTAGTTTAACCCTGACCCCACAAAACGCTAAGTCCAAGGTATAAAATTATAAAATTATGTTTAAATTATCACAAAGAAACAATGTACACTGATCTTATGTATTATAAGGCTTTGCTTTTATTTTAGTTATCAAAAATAAATAAACCTCCTACCTTTTCTCATCATTGTTTTTTTTGTGAGTTTTTTGTTTTTGTTTTTTTATTCTTTCCGACTTTGCTTTATCTATACTAGATATTTCTCTAAATTCCTGTTTTTATTTCTATATATATATTTTAAAGCATATTATATATTTTTATTTTGTATTTAATTTTTCAATTTTGATGTAAAAATGATGCAAATTAAAATATAATTCTTTTTCTATTACCATTCTTTTTTCACTATCAAACACTAGTTCCTTTTAAGATTAGATCAAATTTTGAAACATTTAAAGTTTGAAGACTTTTAAAACGGACCTTAAGAAGAGTTTGAAAGTCAGTTCAATTTCTGAAATGGAAAGTATTTCTGTGGATAGGAGGCAGTTTGTGTTAAAAAGTGAAATAAATAAATCTTCGAAGCAAAGTTGTAAATAGGTATTAATAAATTCATTGTTCTAATAACGGATGAAATAATTATTAATGTTATCAGTGAGTAGCCAATAAATCCGTGCGCCATAACTACGGTCCAATTAATTACCTTTTAATATCTCATCTTCACCAGTTCAGGTGAAAAAGAGAATTTTTTAAAAAGTGGCAACCACTTCTGTTTGAATACATCTACTGGTTTATAAAGAAGACCACCACTTAGCAGCCTGTAAATCGCGGGAAACCATTACATCTACCACATGAGAAACAACGGAAAAATAAAATAGTTCATTCCAGGACAATCATACTTAAAGGTAATAATAAATAAATATATAAGTGGGTTCATAAAATTATGCTTAATATAATTAATTAGCAACTTTCATACCTTTAACTTATAAATCAATATAACGTAACGGTATTATTCTAACTTCATATAAGTTATAATAATCTCAATACTAATTTTACACATTTAAATAGTTTTTATGTAAGAATTATGTGAAAGTTATGCAGTTACTCCTCTCAACACCTCACAATATAATAATAGTCACTGGCTATATCATAAAAAGGTTACTATGCCATTCTCAATCTCTTCAAATCAATGCAACTAATTCTAACAATATTATGAACTAATATAAATAATCGCCTTCTTTCCCCTTCTAACAATAATTTTTTCAGGCACATAATACTACTAACATAATAATCTCTCAATATCTCTGCATCTCTAAGTGAACATTTCCAACAGTTGGAATTTCTTAATGACTACAAAAACGTTGCCAAATCACAATGGCAAAAGTCCTCTCTCCAATCAAATGGAAACCAGCGGTTTCACCAACTCTCACAACAGGAGTACCTCACTCCCAAATCTCTTGCTCACGAGCCACCTCAAAAAGCTCCAGCGGCAAACCTCCTTAAGCGACAAATGCATTCCTCACTACAATGCCAGAGTCTTTCCTACAACGATGGAAGATCTCCAAACGAAAGTAGTCAAGAGAAATACCACAAGTTTCCTGAAGAGAACCCAACTTCCAAAACTCAGCATAGAGCCAAGAAAATCTTTACTCACTTTTCGAACTTAGATGAAACTTCTACAAGAAATGATTACAATGAGCAAATAAGAGTCTCATCTCCTAGTACTCCTCCACCTCAGACGAATGATGTAGTTACAATGGATCATCCACTCCAAGAAGACTTAGAAAATTTTCGGGAGTGAGAAGCCAGAACCAGTGCTCCTCTAGGCTTCTCCAAACCCCCTTGCACACCTCCAGTGTTTCTAATTTTCACCCTCATCTTCCACTAAATACCCCTCTTCCAGATAATCATATCCCTCAAAGTGTATCAGAGGAAACTGATATCCGAAGTTGTTTCAGCGTTCACAATGAAACAACTCCTCTCCAAAGTGCAAATAATAATTTTTGTAAAGACTCATCTCTAGAGTCTAGTGAAAATAAAAATCTGGTTAATAATGTTCAAAAATATTATATTTTAGATAATGAAGATAAAAATTGTAAAGGCTCACATATAGAGTCTAGAGTTAACGAGCAGCGAGCTCCTTCTGTTCAAAATTGGTGTATTCTCAATGAAAATATATTAGGTCATAACAATAAAAGTAAAATATCTTTTGTTAAAATGGGCACATTTAAAAATTATAATGTTAATAATAAGTTAGATACAGTTAAGTCTGGTTATCATGAACACCCAGCTCCAAGTAAGGATTTTTGCAGTAAATTTAACATTTCTGGGAATATTAAAAACTCAGAACGCGATAATATTTTAAAAGAGGGTCATAAGGAGTTTTATGAACAACAAAGTATTTCAGATACCGACATATCTGAAACTAAAATGAGTTTAACGAATGAAAACATAAGTAATAACTCCATCATTTATATGCAAAACATTAATGAAAATGTGTGTGAAAATGAGAATGAAAGTTTTAATAATATAGCTTTTTCAGAGATGGATCGAAACACGACCATCCATAGGATTGATATGAATGAGATTAAAGGTAACCTAGCTAAAAGAAATAATTTCCAAAACGTTCACAATATAAAACATCCCCCTCAGGGTAAAGAGTTAATTAAGAACTTTAACAATCAAAAGTCAGAGACCACAAGGAATAGTAGTAAGTACCATGTCGATAATATTTTTCATGAAACTTCTCTTTTCTCAACCTCACTACTTACTTCTACCTCTCGGCATGCTCTAAAACCTCTCTCCACCTCTGCACCTAACCAATTGCCTCAAATTGTTTTGCTTAATTCTCAGCTAGAAAATAGCACTACCGCTAAGCTTGCTCTCTCAGCACCTTCCAACTCTAGGAACTGCCTTGCCTCTTCTCTTCCTATAAAAAGGTCCAACTCTCAGCCAGACGAAAATGCTAACACGGAATACAAGCCAACAACATCATCCACTAATGTTTCCTCACATAAGAGTTCACTCAACCCTTTCCTTCGCATGCCATTCCATAACCAGGAACCAGTAGACACTAAGGCTTCCTCAAGCTCTCTTCAAGCAGCTTCTATCCCCATAATATATGGTATGAATTCTCAAAATCCTTTTCTTCCAATACCATCTCTTCACGCACACCAAGAAGACACTACTATCGCTTCGCTCGCTTTGATACCACCTTCCAGAACAATATCTCACGCTATGAACAATAAAAACCCATTCCTTCTCAATCTCACACCTAATGCACACATCGTAGAAAATACTCCTACACTTACACAAACAGCATCAGCTCTACCTACCTCCTCTGTTCAACCCTCTCTCAATCCTTTCGCTCCTCCCTCAAAGCCCTCATCTCACAATCCTTTCGCTCCTCCACCACAACCCTCATCTCCCAATCCTTTCACTCCTCCATCACAGCCCTCATCTTGCAATCCTCTCACTCCTCCACCACAACCCTCATCTCGCATTCCTTTCACTCCTCCATCACAGTCCTCATCTCGCAATCCTTTCGCTTCTCCATCACAGTCCACTCATCTCGCAATCCTTTCACTCTTCCACCACAGCCCTCATCGCGCAATCCTTTCGCTCCTCCACCAAAGCCCTCATCTCACAATCCTTTTGCTCCTCTATCACAGCCCTCATCTCACATTCCTTTCGCTCCTTCATCACAGCTTACTACACCCCTAGTAAATAACGATGCATATGCACAATCTCCAATGACATCTTCTGCTATCGACACTCACAATCTGATTTCTACCAATCCATTCCTCCTCAAACCCACACCTACCACCAGCGTAGTAGATAGAGACACTCCAAAGAAGACACCAATAACTCCGGCAACTCCTACCTTCTATGCAAATGCCTTTCTCAAACCGTTCACTTCTCCATCACAACATACTACATCTCTAGTAGTTAGTGATAATTGTGCAAAAACTTTAGATTCATTTTCTACCACCGCAACCTACGCTAGGAATTCTACTAACCCATTTATAACCACAACTACACCTACCTCTCCTTCACAAACCAATACTCCTGCCTCACAGGAATCAGCAAAATCTCCTATGCTTACAGCCTGTGCTAACGCTTCCCTCAATCCATTTCTCAACACACTACCAACTACTTTGCACTCAGTAGTAAAAGCTACCTCCATACATGAGCTAACCACACCAGCCATGATAAAGGACACCTCCATGCATGAGCTAATCGCACCACCCATGATAAAGGATACCTCCATGCATGAGCTAACCGCACCAGCTATGATAAAGGATAACTCCATGCACGAGCTAACCGCACCAGCCATGATAAAGGATACCCCCATACAGGCGCTAACCACACTTACTACAACAAAGGCTACCTCCTTGCATGACCTACCTACACACCCTAACTCCGCAACTTACATTAAGGCTGATTCAAATCTTTGGCGACCTACACTTCAAACTAACTTTCCTCTTATTGATAGTGCCACTCCTAAACGAGCACTATCAGTTGACAAAATAACAGACACTAGGTTTACTCTTCCTCATTCACCTCTTACTCCTCCGCTTAACGCAAACCAAGGGAACAAATTTAATGCTAAACATGGATTAACATCACCAGTCGACACCACATCAGGCACTGCATTCGCTCGTCCTCACCCATCTCCTACTCCACCGCTTACCTCAAACCAGAGTGATAACTCTAACGCTATGCATGAATTAACAACGCCTGTCGACACTATAACCAGCACTAAGCTACATCGATCTCCCTCACCCTCTACCTCAATCAGAAGGAATACTTTTAACACTTTACACGAACCAACTGCTCCAGTTAATTCTACAATCATCACTAGATCATCTCGATCTCCTTCACCTTCTACTCCTCCTCTTCCCTCAATTAGAAGGTATACTTTTAACACTTTACACGAACCGACTGCACCAGCTGATTCTCTAACTAACACCAGGTTATCTCGCTCTTCATCACCTCCTACTCCTCCGCTTAACTCGATCAAAGGGAATAATTTTAAAGCTTTACATGCTTCAACAACGCCAGTTGAATCTCAAACCAACACTAGGCTATCTTTCTCTTCCTCATTTCCTACTCCTCCGCGGAACTCAACCCAGGGGAATACTTGTAAAGCTTTGCATGCATCAACAACACCATTTGACCCATTAACCAACGCTAAGTTTTCTCGCGCTCATACTTCTTCTACTCCTCCACTGGCCTCAAACCAACATAATATTTTTAACGCTTTGCATGCACTAACGGCACCAATCATCTCATTAACCAACACAAGGTTTTCTTTCACTTATTCACCACCTTCTTTTGTTCTCTCTTCAAACCAGGGATACATTTTTAAAACTATATGTCAAAAAAAACACAATCTCCTCCACTACTTATATCACACCAGACAGTACCACCACCTCTGTTCTAGACGACATCCCAAATCACACTCAGGAGGAAAACCTACCAACACCTCACACTTGCACCACCACCACTCATATTTCTCAAACTATAGAGGTTTCAAGACATGAAATGACACCATTTTCCTCTTTCATAAACAACAGTCACGTCCTTCATAGTCCCTCACACGACTCATATCCTCTGGTTGGACAGGAATACTTTCTACAAGCAGACGATCTCTGTAGTTTTACTTCTCCTTTCTTATTAGGTACCAACTTCCTCAATAACCCTAACATAAATTTTCAGACTCATGAAAACAAAATCTCAGTAAGTTCAGACTTAAAGAAGGTTTCTCTACCATTGACGCTCCGCTACCCAAACAACAAGAGAATACCAAGCACACACTCTAACACAACAGGCACTCTACCACTCTGTTCCGACGAAATCCAAGAAACAAACAATCTGCTAGTAGACACGGACAATTACTGTAATCTATTGGTTATTGAAGACACTGAACTGTCCTCATATCCTGAAACCTCCCCCTCGGTGAAAGCTTCTCCACCAGCTCACACCTCTTCCTCAGGTACCATAATTCTCAATACTGGAAAAACTAATATAAGCTTCACCCTCTTTCCTGGAAGAGTATTAAATGCTTCTCCAGAAGGCCAAAGCAGTATAAGCATTATAAACAAGAAGGTCACACCATCTACAATCACCAAACATACTGCAAATTCTAAGGCAAATCCAATAATTATTTTGGACGAATCTTTACAGATTCCCCACACCAACCTAGCCATTTCCTTGAAAACCTTATCCCCCACGCAGATCCTAAAAACCTTTAGGAAATTTATCCAGCATTCATTCCAAGGTCAACAAGAAGATTACGCAACTTCACAAAATCCAGACCAGTTAGAGAATTTAATCGACCTATTAATGAACGTAAAGAAGGTCGCAGCACTCGAAAACAACCAAGTTCCAACATGCCCCTTACATAGACTCTCTACACAACTCCAAGAGAATGCTCCTAAGGTATGGTATAGGCAACAACACCACCTGCCTTATAAATACGTCACTCAAATAGAAGACGGGATCATTTCTTTGCAAGAGAAAGGATACATAAAATCCATCAGTATTTCTCATTACAGCACTCTACTAATCATTCCGGAAAACAATTCGTCCACTCCGCGAATAATTGCGAATTATCGGGAATTTTATGCCCATACGGTACTATACAGATCCCCATTACCAAGATTTAGGGATATTTTAGCCACTTTGGATAAGAGTAACATCTTCACATGCCTGAACCCTCTCGACGCCTATCATAGTCTACAGATAGATGAAGATACACAGCTACTTCTCGCCTTATCTATCTCTCAAGGGCAATATGCACCAACAAAACTAAACTCCGAACGCTCTAATGCACCTAATATATCTGCTGCCACCATAAAGATAGCAGCACCTCATCTCCTAGGCGTTGCCTTCAGAATCTTCCTGGACTACGTTCGGTTACTCTGTGACACGTTAGAGCTACACAGGGAAAACTGGAATAAAATTTTCGAATCTTTTCAAAACAATAAGGGGACAACCAAAACTTCCAACTCTCACCTCTATTACCAGGACTATCGCCTCTACACTAGACCATTCTTTTCTTCTGCAAACCTCAACATTCCAAGAATATCTCTTACCTCCTCAACAAACACTCCCTTCAGGAAAAGGTCATCCACCTCAACAACCTCCACCTTCTTAAATGTAAAATTTTCTTTCAATTACCCCCAGGGGATCATCACATATTCACATATGTGAAAACACAATAACACTTAGAAAGGTACACTTCAAAGATGTTATTGATACGAAAGCTGTTCCTACAGCTATAGAAAAGTAAAAATAAAAATAGTAAGAAAATTTTAAGCGAAAATGAAACTAAAAGGTTGGACATTAGAATTAGTACTAGCAATTAAGTTAAAATCAAGAAAATAACACCTAAAACAAAATAACTATATTGC
>JABUQX010101434.1:20000-40000 GCA_015478945.1 Trachelipus rathkii | reverse complement strand
ATATATATATATATATATATCATTATACTATATATATATATATTATATATATATATATATAGTATAATTCTGTACATATATATATATATATATTATATATAATATATATATATATATATATCTATATATATATAATATATATTAAATATATATATATAAAAAAAAACTCAATCGGGGTAGATTACAAATCGTGAGAACGTTTTGAACTTAATTTCCCTTTTCAAAAGTCCATGAAAAAGGATAAAAAATGAATGAGAAACTGCCCCAAGGAAAAATAAAGAATAAAATATTAAAGCCTCCTCCTGAAACCTAAGTAGAACCCTACCAAACTTTCCCGTATTGCTCATATTCCGAAGGCCACATTGCTTGGTTATCATTACTATTATATATTAAAATATAATTACTATAATATATGATATAGTTTAGTCAAAAATAATGATATATATTATATATATATAATATATATAGGTATATATATATATATATATAATAGGTATAATATATATTTTATATATTATAATATTATCTATATATGACGATATGTAGTATATATATGGGTTAGTATAGTTATCATATACAATATATCTACTAGTATATATATATATATATAGATATAATAGGCATATTATATATATATATATCTATATATTTATATAAATTTTAAATATATATATATTAAAAAAAAACTCATCGGGTAGATTACAAATCGTGACGACACCCTCGTTTTCGAACTTAATTTCCTTTTCAAGTCCATGAAAAGTATAAAAAATGAATGAGAGAACTGCCACAGGAAAAATAAAGAATATAAATTAAAGCTCCTCTGAAACCCCTAAAGTACAACCCACCTAACTTGGTCAAAATGCTCTTTTTGAACACTTTTGAAATAAAATACCTTCGTTAATATATATACTATAACTAATTATATATATATATATATATTATAGTATACTATATATATATATATATTATTATAATATATATATATATATATATATATATATATAAGTATATAAATATATATTATATATATAATATGTATATATATATATATATATAATATATATATATTTATATTGTGTTGCCAATACGGGGAAAGTTTGTGGGTTGTACTTTAGGGTTTTCAGGAGGGAGGCTTTAATATTTTTATCTTATTTTTTTTGGCAGTTTTCTTCATTCATTTTTTATCTTTTCTATGGACTTGAAAAGGAAATTAAGTGTTCGAAACGTTCGTCAACGAATTTGTAATCTACCGATGAAGTTTTTTTTAATATATATATATTTAATATATATATATATATATATATATATATATATATTATATATATATTTATATATATATTATTAGTGTATATATATAATAATGTTATATAATATATATATATATAGATAGTGAAATAATATATATATAGTAAATATATATATATAAAATTAATATATATATATATATATGTATTATAATATATATATATATATATATATATAATATATATATAATATTATATATATTATATATATAATAATATATATATATATTATATATATTATATATATAGTTTATATAGTATTTATACTTGTGGTTGTGCGAATAACGTGGAAGAGTTTTGGTGGTCTGTACTTAGGGTTTCAGGAGGGAGTGGGCTTTAATATTTTATCTTTATTTTCCTGGGGGCAGTTCTCCAATTCATTTTTGTATCTTTCATGGACTTCGAATAAGGGAAATTAAAGTTTCGAAAACGTTTCGTACGAATTTTGTATCTACCGATGAGTTTTTTTTAATATATATATATTTAATATTGATTAGGAATACTATATAGATATATTATTATATATATAGTGAGTAGAGTTACTCACTATAGAGTATATAATTATATAGCTATATATATGAGTGATATATAATATATAATAATATATATTATATAGATTATGTGAATATAGTATATATATATATAATATTATTATATATATGTTATATGAGGTGGAGTCCCCCAAGTCAAGAAGACTGGCGAAAAAAAGTTTACACACATCATCAAATGTAATCATGTTTCGATACCGTAGTTTAATAATAATTTTTTAAATAATTTTTTTAATTTTTATTTGATTTAATTTAATTTGTTCATTACTCTGAATTCAGAAATAGCGACGAACTATGACTAAATATAGAATGAAAGCTAAATATATATCTGTAGGTTTATGGTTGAGCTTAAATCGTGTCATGATCGTCTAAATGATGAATTTGAAATCGAGGCGGACAAGAAAAGTCAAACACACAGGAATCATCGTAAGTGATTGAAACGAAATTAGTTCAAAGAAACATAGAGTTCTGTAATGGTTTTAGAGTTCTTTAAGAATAAGGGTCACTGAAGAAGGCGTAGATCACTATAATGAATATCCACCAAATTCAATAAACAGAGGCCTTCTCTGGGTTTAAGAACTATCAAATCTAATGAACATAAAGAGAGCCTACTCGCAATAACGTTGTAAATTTTTCAAAGAATAGACACCTCTCACTTGAGAAAATTTAATAGAGAATAAAGTCCTCCAAATGTTACAAGAGAGATCATTTTCACGTACACTTGACATTGTACTGCATTCTATGAAAAACTTCAAAAACATGGTCGACACATTGCATTACGTGAGGAGAGAGAAGTAAATTTCATATCAATAATATTGCATATGAAAGTCACACAGTGGAGTAACTGCTAGTATAACTACTTTCTGATAATCCACACTAGATTTTTGAGGAACGAAAGAGATTCTCTTATAGGTACTAAAAGTCTCATGTACATTAACAGGAAAACAGCATAATTAACGACCTCTTGGTGGGACATTGAGATATATATAGTAAAATTATGTAACAAATCCCGTCTATCATTAATTTTATTCCTGAACCTTGCTTGATTCATATATAATTTAATTATATATTATATATATATATATACTATTAAATATATAATATTATATATATATATAAATTAATTATATAATTAATAATTGTTTATAATATTTATATACCTTACACTCATTATATATATATATTATATACCTATATATATATATGTTACTTATACCTAATAATATTAAATTAATATTTTTATATATATATACAAATATTATATATTATATATTATAATAATTTAATATAATATATATTATATATTATATATCTAATT
The DNA here is from genome assembly GCA_015478945.1 of Trachelipus rathkii. Taxonomy (NCBI): domain Eukaryota; kingdom Metazoa; phylum Arthropoda; class Malacostraca; order Isopoda; family Trachelipodidae; genus Trachelipus; species Trachelipus rathkii. Next base: position 36,830 of record JABUQX010101434.1, on the reverse strand, counting down.
AAGTTTTTATTATTGTAATTAATAAGATAATATATAGTAGTATATTATGATTATATGTATAAAATATATTTTATATTAGATAATATATATAGTATTAGTAAGTATATATATATATAAATATATATATATATTTATTAATATATATATATAATAGTATATATATATATATATATAGTAAAATGTAGTGTTTCAACAAGGTGCGCTTAATTACTTTGCTTTCCAAGTGGTTAGGTTTTTTTTAGTAGTTTTTGGTGAAATGAATAACTAATTAGACAAACCACAATTAAGTGATTTAAAGTCCATGAGTTTTCTTTTAAATGGGGTAAAACAGAAACTACTGGCTAATCAATTAAAAATCGAACTTTTAATAAAGTAACGGAATTAGAACAATAATAATGATTCATGGTAAATTATATTACTGATAAAAATTCAAGTGCAAAATTCCCTTCCTATAACTTGAAAAACTAAATCCCTATTTTGTAGCGATATAATGGGGGATATATTTGCTTTAGCATACATATATAATATGATATATATATTATACTATAATTAATATATATATATATATATAATTATCATTATAATTTATTACTGAATAAAATATTACTATATATACTATATTATAATTACTATATATATATATAATATATAAATATATAAATATATATATATATAATATTTATAGTATATTATTTTGACTATTAAAAAGTCCTTTTAAAAATTTTATAATTTTAATTTAGAGTGTTGTAATTTAATATAACTGCGTTTAAGTTATCCATCATTAACATAATTATATAAAATATCAAACGAAGTCAGTTGAAAGCCAGTAATACGATATTCTCCGAAACTGGGTATCACAGAAGCAAGTTACATTGAACGTAAAAAAGCCAAAATATATTTCAGAGGCCTTCATTTAAAAATGAAATAAAGCAAAAAATACAATTATCTCCTTATATGAGTAAAATTAACATAACATAATCACATATTTATATTATTCCATGAATCATACGGAGAGAGAGTAATAATATATCTATTATAAATATATATATATAATATATAATATATATACCAGCGGTTTCCGGGAATAGGCTACACTGAGCAGAAAACTCAAAAATTGGAAAAAAACATTTTGGGAATTCAGCACAAAAATTTTAAATTAATTCTTCAAAATAATAACAACACAACATTTATTATTTAAATATATATATATACTTACTATACCATAACTCATATTCTATATATATATATATGTTATATATTAATATATTATATATATAATATGTTCATATTATATATATATAATAATATATTTATATATTATTATATTATATTATATTATATATATATAGCTAATTATTTCAAGTTTCAATAATCATGGAGCGTATAATAAATAATATATTATAATCATCCTTTAATACTACTATAATATGTCTATCTACCGCTGGGGGCAACTGTGTCAAAAGACATGATGTTTGGGAAACCTCGAAGAATCTTGGAAATCAGAAATATTTTTGATTGTGTAACGAAATGCGCAATAGGTGAAAGCGAGAACCTTACCATTGCTTTGAAGGTGTATCAGAGCAAAATTTTAGAAATAACTATCCTAAATATGTTAACCATAATTTTAATAATAAATATTAACCACGACAGTTTTAAAACTAATATTTGGGGCTTTCACATTTTAAGTCATTAAACATACGAACATGCACATCATAGATCTAAAATAAAACATTCATATAAAGTATTTATTGGTTTTTATTTAGTGATAAATATAATAAATTTATTTTCATATATTTACAATAAAATGTAAAATTTCCAAAACCCCTCAAAAAAAAAACAAAAAAAAACACCACATCCAAATCCTCTCTGATGCCTATTTGAAGAATATGTTATTGTTGTAAGATTTAATATATTGTCTTTTATTTACCTAAAAAGGACATTAAAGGACAACTAGCAACTCCCTCAAGTTTGAAATGCAATTTTATATGAGACAAATCTCGTCAAGTTGCTATAAAATTCAAAAAAGCAAAACTGGCAACTTGCTAAAAACTACTATGGAATGTTGATATGCTTTTTCTTGTTTAAGTTGCTGTATTTGTGTTATTTAAAAGAACTAATAAAGTTGGTCTTTTTTTTGGGCTGCAATATAGGAGCCGCCAATTTTAATACTATTGGATTATATTGGAAAAAAAATATCGTACATAAATTTTTTGTTTTTGCATGTTGGCAAAAGCATTCTTTCCTATTTTCTTTGTATAATTACTATTTTTTTGATAGTAGAAACTTCGTTTAAAAAAACTTTTCGCAATATATTCACATTTTATATTTAAAAATTTTATAAATTTTCCCATTTGCAACGATGAAAAAATACTATGCACTGTCAATTTTTAATTTGGCCGGGGAGGAAGTCGCCAGCCGTAGCCTACAAAAGAGAAAGAAAAAGCTCAACTATTAAAGACCGTAATGAAGTATTATATCAGGTGTATTCCTGGAAGTTTGTGGATACTCTGAAAGGTACAAAAAAAAAACATGAGCAGGAATATTACTGGATAGTTTGCCATGTAATAATCTGGCACAATCGGACTATTGTCCAGATTACATGAAGGGAAATGACAAACCAGATCCCTTGAGAGGGCGCTTCTCTCGTGCACCACGATACTTGAGGAAGTGATTTTGCGAAGGCCTTCTAAATGTGTGGGAAAAAAGCAGCTTGTATATTGAAATGAAGAGACAGACCACCTTCTGTCTGTGGTATCCGACTTGTTTACACCCCAAGCAGCACAGCGAAGACATATGGATAGAACACCTTTTTATTTCATAAGTTAAATCTCAACCTAGTCCCCATCCTCTAAGACTTGTGTGGGCTGTTGGATGATTAGTTACTTTGATTTATAGGTGCTTCTCTAAATGGATACTACTCAAAGGGCCAATAAAATAAAGGTCAATTTATTCTTCACATAAACATTGATAGATTTGAGAGAAGAAAGCGTGTGTTGTAAATCCCATGCAAGTTGAATTCCTGCGTTTTGATATTGGAGTTGAGGCTGTGCCAGAGGAGTGAAAAGGAAGAGTGTAGGTAGGACACAGAGAAAACAAAAAGTATAAATGATAAATAAAATAAATTAAATTTACTTACTAAAATTATATGTCAAGAAGGTAAGTATATAGCTGGAGATAGAAGGTGGTCATGTCTCTCTTCCTCCAGGAAGTGAGGAGGAGGGGAGGATTTGGAAGGAAGCAGGGCATGGAGGAAGCGCGAGGCAGGAGGCCCATCTGTAGTGGATTGGCAAATATAATTGACATATATGTAGTCAATTAAAATAGAGGTTACTTTATAATTATAGACTTTATGTACGTAATAGTATATATTATATAACATTTATAATTATATATATTATATATATATATATCTAGTGATAGTTATATATATATTATTATATATATAGTATATCATAATATTATATATATAATATATATGGATATAATATATATATATATTATATATATATATATATTATATTATATATATATATATTTATATATATATATGTATATATTTTATTATATATTATATATTTAATATAGTATATATAGTATATTAATATATTATATAACATAGTATATATATATATATTATATATATATATATTATACATAATATAATTTCATAATTTGTATATATATATATATATATAGTATATATATATATAGTATTTGATAAATTATTATTATTAAGATCTGCGAGGGCACAAACGGAATAGTTGGTATTGTAAACCCTGGGAATTTTATTAAATTAATGCTATTACCTATAATTGTTTAAACAAGGGCCAAAAGGAACGTTCCCCGTTTTGGTGTCAATGTTGTGTGGAATGATCGTGGAATGCTTGTAAAATTTCCTCCACTCGGTCATCCATATCTTTATTGCGAGTGCATGTCGGTTTGCCCTCGCAGCGATAAGGAGTCCATCCTGTCGAGAATATCCCAATTATTGCCCGTGCCATCAAATACCTATTGTTTGTCACCTTAGCCATATTGACCGAGTGACGCCTCATTTGCCCAGTGCCATTTTCTTCAGTGGTTATCTTTTCAATTCTCCTTAATAGTTTTTGCCATGCATATCCCTTTGAGCCAATTCCTCCTATAATGCCACACAGCAGTGTTTCGGCAGGAAAGACGGTAGCGAAAAAGCGGGGAGGATCGAGCCCAAGCCACCCAATTTGACCACGGGCGTTAGACCGTCCTCAATTTATTGGAGTAAGTGCTTGCTTACCGTTTAAGGAGCAAGAAGAAGCGTAGCCGTACCTTGTATTACCTCTGAGAATTAAATATTTCGAACAAGTGAATATTGACTTTTCACAAAATATGAATCTTAAGAGTCCGAGCTTTCTGGATCTCCCAGGAGGTGAGATATTTCAGAGAGGGAACTATGATCATAATACGAGCAGGTCTTTTAAGAATTTGAGTTCTGCTTTCTGGCAACCGTGGTGTGAAGTGTGAAAAAAGGGAACATAGTGTTTTGTTAAATTAGTTTGGTGAATCATATAAGTATTTTGATCAGAGAATGTTCTTTAATATAAATTGGGCTTATGTCATGTTCAATTTCGATAAGTGAGGAGGAATATACCGGTTATTGAGATAATTGGTAGATTATCGAATAGATAAATATTTTTTATATTAGAGACAGCTCGGGAGATCTATTTTTCGTATGTGTTGTTGCTGTGCCTCGTTTCTTGGCACTCAGATCGTTTATGGAGTCGTATAAATTTTGGGCAGGATGTATAAATATTAGTGCATGAAATATCGGATAGTTTACTTGGGTTTCTATGGAGTTGTGACTAAATTGAAGAGGATAGTTGTTCATCAGTAGTAAGTATATTTATGTTTGAGTAAATGCCGGTGTAATGTCGAAATTTGGGACTGACCCCTATCTTGTAATAGTTTGTTTGCAATCTTTTATTAAGGCTGGAAATTTTTGCTATATACGTCATGTAAATTTTAAAACGTTAAAGATGCAAGTGTGTGTATGGGCTTTGAGTAATGTTATGAAGAGGTGTGTGAGTGGTTGGGATTTATGTTTGTATTTTCGGTAATCTGAAGCTCTGTTCGGTATAATTAGGTCTTTTAATGTGTGTTTTTACGTTTGGTCTTATCCCTTACATAGAGTGTAGGTCAGATATGTCATCTTGTGAGAGGTTCTTCTTGGTATATATATTATAATATTTACATTCACGTTAAATTTTATTCGACTTTAATATTATCACATATATAATATATTAATATATATATATATATCACTGTAGCGTATAAGATATATTTAAAGTCTTCAATATCTATAAAATATAATATATAATATTACTCTTATATATAATTATTATATTAATCTAGGGTGTGACCGGATACCAGAAAGAGTCATACCGATTTTTCTATTTTTTGGTGCTGATCTTATACTAAATTAATATAAATAAATATTAAACAAATAAAGCCTTTTATGTATATTGAAGTTCACCGCTTGATGCGCCTAAGATACCACACTATCGTTATGGCATCTATTATTTCATATTTGTCATCTTTAAAATCCAGTTATATTTACTTCTTTATAATATTAATTTATAAGTATCTTAGGGAATTAATCAAGCCAAAATATATATTACACATAACCTTGTTTTTATGTATTTGTGCTTGTGATGGACGGATTAATAAAAGATTTATTCCATATACCGCCCCATTGATACATGTTAGAAGTTTTTAATATGATTGGCTTCTACTTTTTGTTTCTAACAGATGATTATAATTTACAAGGAAGATTCTTTAACTAGCTACAATATAAAAAAATAAAAAATAATGGAAGAAGGACTCCAATTAATAGAATAATGAAATAGATAAATAATAATCTATGCAGTATAATGATGAACACGATATCATATTATCCTCTAATATAATTATGATGTAGATGTCTGATTATTCAAATTCAATAGGTCGCTAATTGGGGTGGTCCCTACGAAGGGTATGTGGAGCTCGTAGTCACTTAATTCCGGGGGTAGACCTGTTCCTCTATTCGGGTTGTATAACGCACTATCCCCATCACGTCTAAACATTCACACTTCGGCTCTCGGAGCTGATGTAGGGAGAGGGTGGGTCATAATTTGTCTTGGCAAGCACTGTGTAGCATGAATGGCAAACTTGGGCGCTCAAATTTATGGCACCCCACATTAAAGGATTTTTTGCCTGTAAGACAGCGATCGTCATGTTTTCATAGAGCCTCATCTCCTTTGTTCACAGCTCTGCATATGATGTTGTGGGATACTTATCGATACTCTGGCTTGTCTTCCTTCGATGAGCTGCATCTAATTTTTTTCGAGGCGGTTCCCTTGGTTATGATTCCTTTAAAGGGGTGACATGGCAGATGTCAATAGCGACAAATTTATTCATCGCCCATGAAAAGTCATAAAAACGGTCTACTAAACAGAACAATCTTGCGTCTTCAGTAGTGGTTTATTTGCTGAAGGAGAAGCTACCTATGAATCGGTACCTCCTTATGGTAACGCTGAAGTTTGCATCGAAATTTGCTGGTGATAAATACGCCACCTATAAGGAAATTTTTTTGTATGTCTTTTTGTGGTCTGGATCAATTGGGCGCGGATGCGTGGGCTGTGCGACATGCTCGTGGGATTGCCTGGGTACATTTGCGCTTTTTTTTAAAGTGTGGGCCATTTTAGCATGTGGCAAGGGGTGTTGCTGTCACCCTTATCGGGGAGTCCATTGGTACTTTGGAGGTGGGTATGCTATAGGAGGCGTAAATCGTGAATGGTGAGCGATAGGGCTGATAGGCTGGCCTGATTTTTAGGGGAATCAGGAAGGTAGGAAGTTTAAATTTCAATATCTAAAGATCTCAATTCTCAACCCTTTTTAGGGTATACAGGTGGTTTAAGAAATTCTTGTCACCATTTTTATAGCTAATAATTGGATCCCCCAGGGCTGGGATAATACCGCAAATTTATCCAAAGAGGTATTGGGATTTGTCTCTTCTTATAAGGCGGTGTGCTAACCAAATAACATTGGTGAATATATTTGCTACTCCGGTAATTTTTTTGGTTTAACTGACCCGAACCCTCACGCATTGCTTTTTATATTGAAATGGGAATTGGCCCCGTGGACTAATAGGATTGTTCCCACAATATTTGCTCAAACACTAGACATGGTCAAAATTTTTAATTCTACCCAGGTCATCTCTGCCAATTTCCTATCTTTATCGCCAAATAATTAAAATTTATTGATACCTATAAATAAGGGCCATCTTAAATACCAAATCTTGCTGCCTTAGTAAATTCTTTTTTGGCACCTACTATTCAGGCTTCTGATGTGAGTACTCTCTCCTAAGGGATTCCCTAACCAGAAGGCAGTTACAAGCCATGTATCTCGAACTTATAGAGCGCGTAGTTATTTTATGTTCCTCGATCTACATTCACTTAGTAAGAAAAATGCTGATACTACAACACAGACTAAGAGGGGAAACACTGGGGTTTATTCTATCAGCTCATGATGAATTTATTTTGAACCTATTAAGAAGTACTTGCCTTTCTGTTAGTCAAAGTATTAATATATCTCCAGTTAGAAATTATTTTATCTGTATTGTGATCATTATCTATATCGCCTATTCATTGAGGTGTAAACTTTGATAGGAATATTTGGCTGGAGGACTAAAAGTAGCAATAATATAACACTTCTTTGGGGTTAACAATAAGTAATAAATGTCATCAAGTTTGACAAGACCTGAGACCCTTTAACTAACAGATACAATATACTATTGAATTTATAAATACACTATAACTACTATATTAAAGGATATGTTGATCTTTTACTGTAATAAAATAAATATTCCTTTTCCATATTTCTCTACCTATATATTATATATATTATATACCGGTATATATAAGGGATGTCTTAATATATTATACATATATATAATATATATACTATATAATATATATATATTATATATTTTAAGCATTACTTATATAATATACGATATTATATATATATATATATATATATATATATTATAATATACTATTTAATAACTTATAATATATTATATTATATTTAGGGATACATATTAGATTTTAGATTTTATTTATTTATATATTGTTCAATTTTTCTTATATAAGCCGTGGAAATATTATAGCGCTGTAATATAATTATATTATTAGGTTATCTATTACAGTATATTTAGTTATTACGTTAATTATATATTTAACGTCTATTGCTTTAACCAGTAATTGGTATTTTAAGTTAGGTCTAATAAATTAATTATATATATTATATATTATAATTATTAAATAAATATATATTATTATATATATATATATATATATATTCGTACTGTTACTAAAAAGTTAAACTTTTATTATTATATAGTTATAATATTAACTTAATTTTACCATAACTTTTTTTTATAATCAATTTTTTATAAAAGGTAGCTCCTATAGTAACCAGTAAAAATTTTAATTTGGGGCTTTAAACTTATGTAATTATTTAACCCCAAAAAAAATTAAAAAATAACCCTTTTTAAAAAATTTGAGTGCACCGTTTATAACCAAAATAAATCCCAAAAACCTCTCTAGAGGTGGCAATATGCTGGGTTATGTTATTAGAAGTATGGTTACTGCGGGTTATTTTTATTATATAAATGAATAAGAAAAAAAATTAAAAAAAGGAACTATCATAAATTTAAAATAGAAAATCAAAATTTTATTACCTTAAGATAAATGAATTATGTATGTGGTTGGAGCTGGGTTAATTGTATGCAGACTTTTGTTTCTTTTACTTTCTAGCACCTCCATCTGCGTTCGTGGGTACTTTCCAATGCTGCATACTTTCCTGAGGTTTCCAGCAACTTTCTATATTTCACATATGTTCCTGAGCTGTTTTTTCGTTATGATATGCATTGCCTTTTAGACTATTGAAATGTCACCCTCATGTACGTTTTGAGGTCAGCTAACTTTCATGTATGTTCCGAAGTGTCTGTAACTTTCATCGAGATTTTTTAACCCATGCCAACACTAACCACCTAAATGTTTTAGCCTTCATGCTATGACATCATCACTCAGCTATTTCATGTTTCCAGCTACTTTCATGCTTTCTATTGTTTCATGTACTTTCCTGAGTGCTAATGTACTTTTCTGAGCGTTTTTCACCCATTCATGTTTCCAGCTACTTCCAAGCTACTTTCAAAGCTTCTAACTGTTTTTATGAACGTTCCTGAGTGCTTCATTGTACGCTTCCTGGCATTTTCCATTGCCGTATCACTCAGCTACTACTTTTCTGGGCTGCTTTTCATGTTTCCAGCTACTTTCAGATGCTTTTAGCTGTTTTCCACTGTAACTTCCTGAGTTGTTCATGCATTTTCCTGAGCATTTTCTGTATGATGTCATCACTCAGCTACTACTTTCCTGAGCTACTTTCCCATGTCTTCCAGCTGCAGCTAATTCATGTGTGGTTTTTCATATAAAGACATCATGAGCTACTTTCATGTTCATTCGTGAGGCTCATGTACATCCTAGCTACTTTTAATGTGGGTTATTTTTGCATAACATTTTGCATTTGGGTTATAGTATTTAAACATTAATTTTTTTTTTTATTTTTTTTTTTTTTTAGACCCACACTAAGAATGTTAAAAAGAACCATACCCCTCATTAAGGTTTATGTACAATGCACATTTTCATTAATTTGAAAGTGGGCTATTTTTACAAGTGGGCTATATTTGAGATTCACTTTGGGAGGTATTTGTGTTGAGTGGGTTGCATATAAATTGTCATTAAACGTCTGTAGCAAGTTTGAAATAGATATCTTACTAAATTTAATTTTTCATACATTTACAGAGTCTAATGCAAGTCATGACTGCAAGTCCAAAAATTCACCAAAGTCCTTCAAATTGGTGTGAAATTTTGAAAATTTTTAAAAATTTCCCAAAATTAAAAAATCAACCTTCGAGACAATTATAACACCATTTTTTCACTCATACTTCGATGGATTAATAAGTGCACCAAAAATTTTTGGTTCTTAACGCTCATAATATTACTGAGATACAGTATGGGCTATTTACGTAACCAAAACAGTGGGTTAATATTAGGTAACAGTAACTAAATGAATATATATATATATTATATATATTTGTATATATATATATATATATATTTATATATATTATTATATATAATATATAATATATATATATATAGTATACTATATATGTATAAAGTATTATTATATATATATATAGTATTATGATTATATACGCGTATATATATATAAATATATATTATATATATATATATATTATATATATATATATATATATATAATATATATATATATTATATTTTATATATATATAATATTATATAAATATATAATTATATAAATATATATATATATATATATATATAATTATATATATAGGCAGGATTTCATTTAGGGGGGGCAAAAGTTGGATATATAATAATTGATATATATATATAATATTAATATATATATTATATATATTATATATATATATATATATTATATTATTATATATATATATATATATATATATAATATATATTTAGTCGCTTTAATTACAACACCAATAACTTATTCGATATAAATGAGGTTCGGGAAGAATACTGTCTGAAGCAGCCTAGCTATGAATAAAAAGCACACAGCTTAGTTGATTCAAGGCCAATAATGATAAGATAAACTCCTCATATAAGGTTACGTATGAAGTTTTATAGTAAGATAATCTAGTTGTGTTTATAAGTACGGAGGGTAGCTTAAGTAAATTATTTATTTAAGTGTACATGCCTTCAAGATGTCTAGTTGATTGATGTATTTTTTTTTTCCTACTTTTATGCTATCTAAAACCTTTAAAAAATCGCCGTTCTATTCTGGCATACATTAAGGTTCAACATATTTTTTTTGGCAAAGATTTTAGGGGGGGGAAGTGCCCCCCCCCCCCCCTATAACGGCGCCCATGTATATATTTATATATATAACTATTATAGTACGTGAAATATATGAAGCTATTAAAGTATGATGATACAAAAATAATGCCCTATTTAGTGGATTATAGTAATTAATTAAGAAGTATTAATCACTCGGCTACGCGTTAGTAATTTCATACTATATCAATATATATTATTATTTATCTATTTATATGTAATTTCTATCACACACTCACTCTATCAGCACGCTCTCTTAATAAGTTTTTGTTGGGTTTATACAACTGGGCTGGGAGGCAGAAAAATTTCAGACGCTAAAAAATTATAGATGTTAAAATTACTAACCACATATAAAAATTTAATATTTTTGCAAAAAAAAATTTAAAATATAGAAAACTCTCTAAAGACCATACAGAATGATTTATAAACTTTAGTTCTAGCTTTTAAGTATTTTTGGTTACATCAAAGTTTTTAAGTGGCACAAATTTTCTTATTCAAAAAAATTATATATATTTTTACCCCCTAACATTGGCCATCATTTAAAGGCTTATTATTTTCTGAAATTCATTCATAATTATATAAGAATGTACTCTAAATTGAGCTATTGAAATTTATATTTGGATAAGTTTTACATTTTAAAATAACTTTTGATAAATTACACCAGATGACCAGGCTTCTTAAATTTAGAACAATTTAGGCCTAAATAAGTATACCATTTTGAAACGAGGCACTGTAATGCCCTAACCCATATCTAAGAGTTTAATTTTCATTAGTTTAATAATATGAGTTTCATATCTCAACAGTCCACACCCTATCTTTTTGGCATTAAATTTTATTTTTTCTTTATTGTAACTATAAACACAAAATATATGTAAGTGCATTTCAGAAATCCTATAAAGTGTGAAATTTTAAAAATCTATTTTAAAAAAAGAAAAAATATAAAAGAATGAAAATACAATTACACATTTTGTGAAACTTATCAATTCTAGCGCCTTACACTGGTTTCAATGAAACATTACTGAATGTAGTTAGCTAACTAAACGTGAATGATCTGTCACCGCGTAAAACTAAAATGGGTAATGCCAGGTATTATTCAAATTTCAACGGATAGGAACAATTACACTACTTAAAGTCTAAATAGTTCCTGATCCAAATGAAAACCTCACGTTGCATAGTTATAGAAGGGTAGAATACTAAAGCATTATGGGGAGAGAGTAATTTTCATGTATATAAGGAATATAATGAAAGCTATATATATTGGTATTGTAGTGTGGGGCTTAAAATGCGGTCACCGGTAATTTTGAATCCTAGAGGGAGAAGACCTGGTGTGAAAAAGAAAAATGAAGAAATACTCTAATATAATAATTGGAGTAACCTCTTTATAACGGGAACATGTTCATTATACCCTATATGGAATTAAATAACTAAAAAATCAAATATAGAGAAACTATGATTCCAGTAGTTAGCTATTGTCTCACCATTTATTTTTAAGCCATAACCACTACTTTGAGCAAAATGAATACAAATTACTTTGTATTCACTTAGGTGTTCAGGCCTCCACTGACCATTTATATTTGTTATGGATAGGTCAATATCTAATAAAAATTGGAAATGTAAACCTAGTTTTGTAAAGCCAAAATTCAATGAAGAAATTTATACTCCGGAAAAAAAAAAGAAAAAATATTTAAGAAATTTATATCGGATCTTAATGTTACCTAAAAAGGTATTTTATAGGATAGTTCTCACCTCAGATAAGCTTAAATATCTCGTATAGATAAAAGGTCATAATAACCCTTCGCAGAATAAATTTTGGGGAAAAATTAATTTTTTATGCAAAATACATTCCTTTTATCCTATTTCGCATATTTTCATATAATGAACTGTCACACCAGGTTTAGTTTTAGACATATTTTTCTAACACTAGCCATATTTTGTTAATTTTAACCATCATCAGTGCTTACCTTAGATATTTTACACACTGCTTAGTTTTGTTTGGAGCTAATGAATACATGAATGAGAATACTCTTTGTATAATGTAGTAAAAACCTTAGTTTGTTTAGAAACAAAAATTCCATGAAAAAGTTATACACGGTTCAGATGCATCGAAAGAGCACAACTTTACTGCACATTTTAGTTCTTCTATATATGACTGTCCTATGATAGAGTAGCTGGGAACGTAATATTTAAAGGCACATAATCGTACAAGATAGCGGCTCAATTATTAAAGAAAAATGTTATTAAATAATCTGTTTAACAACCTTGACACAATCCGAATAAAAAATTTTCTTTTTCCACATTTAAATTTCATTTTTTTGGGCAATTTTATATTTTAATTTTTTTTTGTAATTACAATTTTTATAAATAAAACTTTTATATATATATATAGTGATATTATATATATAATAACTAATATCTATGGGGAACCAATACTATACTACTATATTAAAATATATATTCATTTATGTATATGTTATATTTTAACTAGATTATTTATATTAGATATATGGGGTTTGGCTTTATGTATATATAAGGTTTGTTGATGTAATATAAGGATTGTAAGTAATTAAAGTTGTACTAGAATTAGTTTCGGATTAGGATAAGACTAGCATAATAAGTTTTGTTCAACCCCTCAACCTCTTTAATTAATAGTCTACTTTTACAAATCAGAAGGCAAAAAAAAAAAACAAGGGTTCCATAGGGGAAAATAACTAATCAGGACCGGAGACTAAGGGATTGAATTATAGGTACTTGTATACGGGTCTAAGTTAATGAAGTTATACAATCTAAAATTTCTGGCCTGAGACAAAGAAAAAATAATAGCCTTTCGCTGTTCGCTCTACTTCAAATTTTAGGATTTTTGTTGTTCAAACATTTTACATTTTGCAAAAACATATTTATGAAAAACTTTTATTAGAAAATAATTTATTAATTATGTAGTATACCAACTAATTAAAAACAAGGGGATTTTGCTATTCATTCTAGAAAAAGATAACAACAAAAAACTAAAATAGAACTCACATAAAAACTGGACATATCAGAGTAGTAATAGTTACGTTAGGCCTCTTTATTCGTGTAAGGCGCACCATCAAATACCTTATTAGACCTCAAACAGAGTGTATTAATTAATTTAATACTCTTTGCTTTTTACTCTCCCGCCTTTATTTCTCCAAGCTTTCCTTAATATCGATTATATTTTTCATATTATATTTTTTCTTTAAGTCAACCATCTGTTATATGTAACCATCGAATTTACCCATTTCTAACTGGACCTTACCATGCAACCTCTTATTTTTCCTTTTTTTTCCCTTTAATTTTAGTCCTAACTCTATTCTCAAATCTATTGGTTTTTATCCAACTGTTATATAGAAATGTATGCTATCTACTTAAGAAGATTTACAATCTTGTCGAATCGAGACATATAAATATATTTTTTATCAAAAATAATTAGGTATTGTTTATATTCCGTACCTCACAAATATTTAAAGATATTCCATCCGATCCCTCATTTCTTAAGCCTAACCATTAACCAGGAGTTACGCCTGAAGTAGGATTGACATACTAACCACTTCTTTGTGTGCTCTATATACTTTTAGGACTTCCACGATAATTAAGAGAAATATATTTTTGTACTGCTTCTAATCTTAATCCTCGTATGCAATAACCTATTCTGGGTGTCCTTTTCATTTCTTTGGCTTACATTACAGCACAAATAAGATGTTCATTTCAAAGAGGATAAACCTCCAATATCCTGATTCTTTACATTTTCTTATTTGAGGGGATATTTTCATTTGAATTTTCTATTCCTTTTTTTGGGCTTTTGAGCCACTTTACCTAGCTCCTTATAATCTTCTACCGTAGCCTCTTTCATCTTTCTTTTACCAAATGAAACTCACACGTCAATATTATATAGAGATATACCTGTAACGAGTATTTTGTGGCCAATCCAATTAATTTTCCCACAAATGATCTTAGTACTGTATCATCTCTTTTCTTCAATTATACTCCTTTATCATTATTATCAACACTTTGATATTCTATTTAACATATCACTTAAAATTTATTATTCTTCTTTGAAGTACTTTCTGAACTTATAATAATATGACATTCACTCTTACTTATTAGTTTCGCAAGCTATAATTCCTAATAATACTAAAAAAACGATTACTGTAAATTCTCTCTTGCCACCTTAACTCTTTATTTTATTTTTTCGATATGATACTTCTAACAACCTATTCATTCCGCACTGTATAAATTATTAGATCACATCTAACATATGAATTACCATTATAACTCAATAAAGACCATTCTCTTTAACAATTATGAATATAAAGTATTTATTACATTAACTAATCATTTAACTCAGTTTTTTTAAAACAACTTACCAGAAGAACTCTAATATCCTATTTTCGCTTGCAATCCTATATATATAATTACAATCCGGTTAAACCATTTCTTAGAGTATTCCTTAATATCAATTTTAAGAAGTATATATAAGATTTTAATATCCGGAAGGTTTAATAGTATTACACATATTTCTTATTCCATTTTGTATAGGTAAACAGTTTTTAATCATATATCACAGAAAAGTCTTATACCTGCCACAATAGGTATTCCTATTCATATATTAATTCTTGGAAAGGTAGATTGAATACTAAATAAGGACTCTTTCTTGAAGTTAGAGGAGCCTTCACCTCTGAATGTCCAGAATTAGTTCTTCTCTCTTTCCATATAACAAAACGGACACTAAGCTAAACTAATCTTGGGCTTCCAAAAAATCTTACTACCCTGCTTTTCTTTTTTACATAATCTATCTCATACTTGTCTTAAGTATTTATATCTTCGTAATTTCGCACTACTACTCTTTTTACAAAGAAACATATTCTTCTTTCCAAAACTCGGATTTCTTTCGTATCTGGCTATTTATTTATCCCTGGTGTACTACCGGAATTTATCCTTTGTAAGTTACCTGAACTACTTTTGCCTTCAAGTGGGCAAAAACAAAATTCTCAATCTGTATATTCCCAATTCATATCTGCTTAATAGTCTATACCAACTTATTGTCTATAACTGAATCTAAATCTTGACATTATATAGTACCGTGTGTTATCAATATTACTTTACTCCTTTCATTTTTACACTCTCTCCTAAAATCATTCGAGACTTTATATTTCACTCTCCTCACATCAATTTGCATATTCATCGGGAGACTTTACCTTTACTATCTTTCTCTTTTCTAATTATAACTAGCTATTAACTAACTCTAATTGAGCTATCTTCTAGCATAAGGAATATCTTTCCTTCTTTGTTTTCTACTGTCCTATCAGGTATACATAAATATAACCTCTCTCTCCTCTCATTTATTTCATCAGTTACGAAAGTCTTCTTCTTCCTCCATCCTTCCTTCTCCTTCCTTCTTCCAGGAATTTCTCTTATCTCCTTCCTGATGGCTTCTTATATTTTACTTTCTTATTCTATTTTTATTTTTTTCGTTAAATGCGTTATTCGTAAGTAAAATGTAGGGTTTAATGCGCATAAATATAATCAGTCTACTACCAAATTATCTTTTACAAGCCAAGAGTCCTCTACTTTTTCTTCAACCTTTTTCTTATAATAAACTTTATCCTATATGTAATTTAATTCCTTTTTTATGTGCTCAACAGTTTAATCTTTCTTTAGAGCTTCTCCTTTATTTCCTTCTAATTCCCATTTTGGATCTGATTCGAACAGAAAATATTTCCATTTTAGTTTTTTTTAATTTTTTTTGTGTGTCTGCCTTCTATTTCTTCCCCTCTCGTGTTTCTTGTAGGACTGTAGCCTTTCAAGCTCAATGTTACCTCTCTGGTGTGAAAAT
>JABUQX010101434.1:7500-12500 GCA_015478945.1 Trachelipus rathkii | reverse complement strand
TGACGCGTGCCAAACCAGGTCAAAGGCCTTGAATATGTCAAGCACCACCACGCAAGACTCCCCATGGTCCTTAAGGGCAGAAGACCAGAAATCAACTAGATAGGAAAGTATGTCACCAGTTGACTTCGAACGACGAAAGCCATACTGATGATCTGAAAGAAGGGAATGAGACTCCAGATGATCCAGGAAATGAGAGTTAAGAAGAGTTTCAAAGATTTTAGATAGAATACAGGTGAGAGCTATAGGACGATAGTTTGAAGGATCAGAGCGGCTACCTTTTTTCGAGATCGGTTGGACATATGCGCGCTTCCAGCACTGAGGAAAAATATTAGTATTAAGACATAGAGAGTAGAGTTCAATGAGGACAGGCGTCAGCTGCTCGGAAGCACACTCCCTCAAAACACGGGAGTAATGCCATCCAGGCCACCAGCTTTCCTGACGTTCATAGAACTCAGGATCCCACACACACGATCATGTGTGATTACAAGTAAAGACATGGGAAACCTGAGAGGAAAAGGAATAGGAGGAGGGATAGCAAAATCGTCCAGGGTAGAATAGTATGAAAAATGGAGGGCCGAGAAGGTGTGGCCTTGTCAGAAGGAGAGGTGTGAGCAACAGACCGTCAGAGCGAATAAGGGGAGAAGGCAGGTTTACAAAAAGTTGTTAGATGTTTTTTGGTAAGGGCCAGAAATTTTTATCACTAGGAGAACCAAGCAGGTTGTCGCACTTCGTTCTTTTTTAGTGAAAGTACGCTTAGCCTGACGAATAGTATCCCTGCAACGGTTCCGAGCAGAATGAAAATTAGTAAGAGTGATTGGAGAACGAGAGTTTTTCCATGCCCTATACGCAATGTCTCTCTCCTGAATGGCGCGAAAACAAGCTCCATCGAACCATGGATGTTGGTGAGAGAAAGATCTTAGACGAATGGAATGAACCGCTCATCCATCAGTGTTACGTACCCACCTTTTTCAGCGGGTGATCGAAGCCTTTCCCCCGATTCAAAAACAGGTTCATTCCAGAGTAGTTAACCAAAAAATAACGCATGCCCCCCGAATTAGCCCGATTAAAGGCCAGAAATTACGTTTAGGGCATGGGGAGCTGCTGTGAGAAAAGTATTATTAAATAAAGAGCTACCAAGGATTGTGTCAGGTTACCAATAGGAGGAGAAAATTGATGTTATATTTTATACCAGAAGGAAGTAGTGCGTGAAACAAAAATTCAAGATATTCAAAAATTGGCTAGGGCGATCTGGGAATATGTGTAGGTTCTTTTAATTAAACTGTTCCAGATCGTTTGAGAATGCTGACTGCTTTGGCCTCCTCCCCGCCTGCATCGAGTGTGAGAGGAGCCCAACACTCAGTGTTGGTGTACATTTGAAATCCCCTAAAAAGGAGGACCTCGCATTTAAATGGGAAAAGTAACAGTTCTCATGAGAGTAGGTAAGATAGGTCAAAAAAGAACGTGAGATCTTTCCATTATTGGAGCAGTAAACACAAGCTAATGATAGTTGTAGGAGAAAGATATTTAGCCACAAACATCGAAGTTAGGAGATTCAAGTAGATTCTCGAGACGTGTTACAGGAGTGTTTATGTTTATAATATTAATATATATAGATATATATTTATATATATATATTATATATTATATAAAATATATATAGTATATATATATATATATATATATATATATAAATATATATATATATATATATAAAATATATATTCATCCTTAAAATATATATATATATATATTATTATTATTATTATTATTATTATTATTGTACATACACTTTTGTCCCGCTTGAGCGGGGTAGTGGTGCGTACAGCCTCCCTCATTCACACCCCCCCTCATCTCGCCCTCACCCACCTCCTCCACCCCCCCCTATCTCTCCCCCACACCCCCCCCCCTTCCCCCCCCCTCCCCCCCCCCCCCCACCCTCCCCTTTATTCCATCCATCCACCTCCTTCTTGGTCTCCCCCTTCCTCTCCTTCCTATCCCCTCCGCCTCCCAAACTCTTCTAACCACTCTCTGCTCCTCCATTCTCACTAAATGCCCATACCATCTTAACATTCCCTTCTCCGCTCTTCCCACCAGACCATTCCTCCAATCACACCTCTCCCTCACCACCCTATTCCTAATCCTCTCCCTTCTGCTAACCCCACAAACCGCTCTCAACCCCTTCATCTCAAATACTTCCAACTTTTTCCTGGACCTAGCATTCAACCCCCACGTTTCACACCCATACAACACCGCTGGTACACAGATTTTTTCAAACATACTTATCTTAACTTTCCGTGATAGATCCCCCCCTTTCCATATTTCTCTCAGACCACTCAAAGCCTCCTTCATCCCTCCCCCCTTACCCAACTCCATCCCTAAATATCTAAAAATCTTTACTTCTTCCAATACTACCCCCCTACTCTAACCTCTAACCCCTCCCCCTCCTCACTTTCCTCCTCCTCAAACACTAACACTTTACTCTTACCTGGATTTAGTTTAAGCCCTTTTTGTCCACACATTCTCTCAAACTCAGCCTCACCTATACCTCAGCCCTTTCCGCGTTCTTCGCCACTAGGGCTGTATCGTCCGCAAACAGTATCATGTTCACTTCCACTTCTATCATTCCATTCAATCAATTCCACCCCCGCTCCCCTCCCTCACCATTCCTCTGCAAACACTCTCCATAAACAAATTGAAATAGCCACGGCGACATTACACACCCTGCCTCAATCCACACATCCGTCCCAAACATCTCACTCTCCCTTCCTAACACTCTCACACACATTCTAATTCTACTATTCCTATAAAAGGCCCTAATACCTTTCCCTAAATTACCCCCCCTTCCTCCAACACCCTCCACAGTTCACCCCTATTCCACTCTATCATATGCTTTCTCTAAATCTAAAAACATCCAATACACTTTCCCTTTCTCTCAAATACTTTTTCTCCACAAGCAATCTTTAGTGTGAGCCTTGTCCATCACACCCTCTGTGGCCCTGCCCCTAAAGCCTCCCTTGTTCTTCCCCTAATTCTCCCTCCGTTAAACCTCTCACTCTTCAATCAGTATTCTTCCGTACACTTTCCCTACCACACTTAAAAGACATATACCTCTATAATTCTCACATTCCATCCTATTCCCTTTCCCCTTATACAGGGGAACCAAAACAACCACCCTCCCAATCCTGTGGTACCTCCCCACTCCTCCCTCCAACATATGTTATATAACCTATGCAGCCATTCCTCCACCCCTATACCTCCTTTCTGCAACATTTCCATTCTCACACCATCCAGACCTGCGGACTTCCCTTTTTTTCCTTTATTCACGGCCCTAATAATTTCCTCCATTTGTATTTCATCCTCCCCTCCCTCCCCACTTCGTTTCCCATCCTCACCTCTTGCATATCTACCTCCCCTACCCCACCCCCTTCATTTAATATTTCACTAAAATACTCCCCCCACCACTTCCTCACCCTATCTTCTCCTCCTATCCCATTCCCATCTCCTCCCTTAATCCTCTCCCCAACCCCTCCTTTCCTCTTCCTTTTTTATTAACCTCTTTCAGAACATCCTTAAACTCCCGATTCAAAAATTTTCCCGTCCACTTTTTCTACACCAATTCCTCTTTTGGCTCTTGCTCTTCGCACTTCTCCACCGCCTTTGCTTCCCTCTAACCTTCTATATTCCTCCAGCTATCTTCTTCCCTACTTCCCCAACCATTTCAACATAAGCCTCCTTTTTTCCTTTTCCCACCACCTCCTTCACCCTCACTCCACCATTCACTCCCTTTCCTTCTGCTTGCACCCACCCTTTTTTACTCCACATCCCCTTCTAGCCTCTTCACATACTGCCTCTCTAAATCTCTTCCACTCCCCCTCCACCTCCCCAATTCCCGTCCCTCTCACGTTTCTCCACCTGTCCTCCATACCTCTCCTAAACTCCCTCTTACATACTATCTCCTCCAATTTTTCCACCTTTATCACTTCCACTCTCCTCTTTTCTCCCCTTTCCCTCACCGTCACCTCTCCTCCCACCCTTATCCTGGCAATCACCAAATAGTGATCCGATATCCCCCTCCCCGCCCCTCTAAACACATTTACATCTAATAATCTACCTCTATCTTTCCCATTTTACACACACATAATCCAGTACCGCCCTTCCCCCCGTTATCTCACTCTTCCATGTATACTTTATGATTTTCACTCTTTTTGAACCAAGTATTCCCCACTATCATTCTTCTTTCGACACACAACTCTATCAGACTTTCTCCATTAGCATTCCTCTCCCCTACCCCAAAAGGTCCTATTATTCTTCCCACCCCCTCCCTTCCCACTCCTGCATTCAAATCTCCCAATAGACATATTTTTTCATTTACCCCAAAACTTTCCCAACACTCATTCAATTCTCCCCAAAATTTTTCTCTCTCCTCCTCCCTCGCTCCATTCACTGGTGCATATGCACAAATAAAAACCCACATTTCCCCCCGAATTTCACTTTTACCCACATTATCCTAGAACTCACCTGGTTACACAATCTCACCTTGTCCCACATCTCTTTCCTCATAACTATTCCCACCCCCTCCCTCGCCCTCACTCTCTCGCTCACCCCCGATACCATACCCTTGTATTTTCCGAAATCCAACTCCCTCTTTCCCTTCAACTTAGTTTCTGTTATCCCTAACACATCCAACCTTTTTTCCTCAAACATCAACCCCACTTCCTCCCTCTTCAAATCCTCGTTTACCCCTCTCACATTCATACACCCCATCCTAATTACCACTCTCCTCCCCATCTTTCCCTACTTCTATATATAACTCAATCAGGCTGTACGCTTTACGGGACCCCCCACCTTAGGTGCTTCCCAACACCTAGGGCTACCACCCCGCTCACCAACCCACAATAACAATAACAAGATACGTTAAAATAATATAAAAACAATAAAAGGTTAAAACACTCTCAGTTTATATCTATTCCCCCACCCTCTTCCTCCTCCCCCCCTCCCTC
>JABUQX010101433.1:37500-42994 GCA_015478945.1 Trachelipus rathkii | reverse complement strand
GTATAAGTTTATAATACATATACTTACTCTCTATCAACAGCTCTATATTGCATAAATATATGTAACAACAGTCCTATGTTGCACAAATATATGAAACTTAACACAGAGAACTCAAGTGGTGTTCTCTAGCCCTAGACAATGACTGATTCACATTTGCCAGAAATCATTGTTTCTTTCAGGCATACTTCCGGGGGGGCTTTGCCCCCCCCGGAGACAGTTGAGTGCCCCCCCGGAGAAAATCGAGCATGAATAAATTTTTGCCGTAAATTACAAAATAAAGCAAATAAATTTAAAAAGTATTGTTTAAATCTATATTACCTAGCCATAAATAGATAAAATCAGCCAGAATGCATGGAAACTTGTAGATATGGCCCATGAAAAATAACAAAGTGATCAATTCTGATTCTGAAGAAAGTCCGTGAAACGTTTGGAACGTTTATTGAGAAAAGGATTGCCTATATAAATTTCTTTCGGAGAAGGTCCTATTAGGTAAGGAGTGCCTAAGTTTAATTTTAATATTAGTGTTTTATTTTTTCTCATGTGATCTTCAAATATAAAATATATAATATATATATAAATATATATATACTATATATATATATTATATATATATATATATTATTATATATATAATATATATATATATATATATTATATATATATATAATATATATATATATATATATTATATATATTATATAAAGCAAAAAATAGAAGGCTGTTAAGTTTTAAAATGAATACATAGAATCATGCGTCTGGCAGCGTAGCGTTTATAAATGTAATTTTTACCCCAAAGGCACAAGGCTGGCAAGGGTAGTTTTTCCCACTTAAGTTTTTCAACGGGAAAAAACCGTGGGAAAACTGCCACGGGTAAAACAAGTTATGGAAAAGGAAGAAACAAAAAAAAAAATCAGCAAAAGGTTGTCGTAAAAAAAAAACATACATAATTATTAATTTTTATTTATTAATATATTTTGAAAAAATATATAATGCATACATATTTAAAATATGTATATATATATTATATAATATAATATTTATATTATATATAATATATATATATATATAATATAAATATATATATATTATATAATATATAAATAATATTATTGATATATATATATATATATTATATATCATCTATATAGACATATAAAAGTATTATGTAGTATTATTATAATATATATATATAGTATACATATATGATATATATATAAACCCCTAGCCCCTCCTTTTGAAAAGGGCCTGCCCGTGAGTGGTGGTCACCTGTAAAAAAATTAATATATATTATATATAATATATATTTATATATACCTATAATATATATATATATATTATTATTATATATACTATTATATATATAATATATATAGTATATATAGTATATATATATAATATATAATTATATTATCTTTTGTCAGTCAAATATTTCTTTTGATGTTGTCATCACATTTGTTGCAATTTGCGATGTGGGCCTCCATTTGAGTGCCCTGCCGTTCTTTGTAAAGTCCACAGCAACAAAAGTTAAACATTTCATACGAGCTTTACTAAACTGTTATTTCCAAAAAAAAAAAGTACAGTTACCACGACTTTTTGACGCGTGGCATTTAAAATTATAATCGAATTATGATAAAAAATATTACTGAACGCTGAAACAGAGTAAGAAAAAAATAAAAAACACACAAAAAACAAAAAAATTATATATAATATATATTATATAATATATATAATATATATTATATATATATATATATATATAATATATATTTATATATATAATATAGATAAATATATTATATATATTAATATATATATATATATATATATTAATATATTATATTATATATATATATATATATATATATATATAATATAATATATATACACTGAGTGCTATCTTTTTAAACTTTCATAATGACCCTCTTCTCTTTTCGATCATTGAGGAAACAAGACTTTTATTCAGTAGCGCAGCAGCGAGGAGCCTAGTAAAAAACGAGAGTTGAGGAAACGCCGCAAACGTATCAATTTTCACAAATTAAACCTACTGATATAAAGAATGTTGAAAATAAAGTTTATATTATTATTCCAGCTCACATTCTGCCAAAAGTAGGTCGTCTGACAAAACAAGCGCTACTACAGCTTGAATAAGCTGTACAGAAAGGTAGATGAGCTGGGATCAAATGCAGACAAAGAGGTTCCTTGTAACGTTCTACACAATTCCTGAAAATGATGTTTCATGGTGTATAACCCACCTAAATGATGTATTTCATGACCGATTATATTGACAACGTTCAAAAAAGCTTTAGGGAAAAAAATGGCCAAAATTTATATTATGAAACATCTTCAGGCGCACACTATTAGGTAGAAATGGAAAACTCAGGTGACAAGCTATGATTATATATCTCTATCATCTCTATATTCAACAGATTGAAGTGAAAGAGATCTAATTAGGAAAGGTTTAAAAGATACTGTGCGGAGGGTTGTATTTTTGGTTAAAGGAAGAAGTAGCTACCACTACTAAATATCAATGTTTGATTGGAAAGTTATATCTATAATGAATTGAAAATTTAAAAACATGGAGAAAGATCAGATGATAGGTCAAAATTACAGCACAAGGACACTGCAGGTGAACTTCTGTTATGTATGGGAAGTTTTGAAAGAGTTGAAAAAAACATTGAAAAACAAGAAGTTAGTTCTCTGTTTTAGCAGATGAGAGCAGCTTCTTTAAGAAATGAAAATGTAGCTGGAGTTCAAGTGTTTAGAATAGTAGGTTTTTAAATCCGTAGAAAAGTTTCTGTTCAATGCTTAAAATACCTCATGGGAAAAGCGAAGAAACTTATTGGCCAATGCTAGTGATAGGAGATGATGATCTGATTTAATTATACAACATTATGCTTTTTGATTTATGGTGACTTCTTAATATGGCTGGAAAAGGTTGGAGGTGTAGAAAAAAAGGCTTTCAGAAAGGCAAACAAGAAGTATCTAATATACCACTGTAGATTATATGATTGATCTCCGTGGCAGCAGCCTCCTGCAGGTAATAAAAATCAGAAGGTTCAAAAGTTTTTTTATATTTTGAAAACATTTACAAACTGTTTAGTCTATATCTATATATATATATATATATTTTGCTGATATTTCAATCACTAATCATGATCCAACCTTCCAATATTTCCAAAAGCATGAAGTGGAGATGGGTTATCTATTATAACATAGGAATGCTGCTTCAGGAGCTTAAAGTCCAATTTTGATGGCTTGTTGAGCATATCCACAAAGAGCGACTAGACATTTGCATCACTTGCAGGGGGCATCATCTTGCTGGAAATCAGAAATGAGAGTTCCTTGTCACCTATTATGTAATGAATGAACTCCTTAGTGCACTCTCTATTATCTTAGCAATGCTTTGCAAAAGAAGACTTTAGTATGACCAAAGTCATCCCCCTAATTACTGTAACAAAATTGCACTGCAAAATGATGCAATCAGTTTGGGGACGTCATTACATGACTTACAAAAAAAACGTCGTGTGAAATAATGCAGAAGTATGCCATCTGATGTGCGTCTATGATTGCTGATGAGATAAGAAAAAAGACAATTAAAGGGATGAAGATTCTTATAATGCGATAGTGTAATTGAATGAATATGAGGTTCAACGATAAATTAAATTGATAAATATGTATTAGTCGCTTTGAGACGTTTCAGTCATTAAAACAATATTACGTGAATTGAAGTTAGAAAATTTGTCGGAACAGGATTCGATGCTTAATGCGGAGGTGTATTATGGTCTATCTCTATAGTCCTTCAATTTTATATTCAATTCCTATTCACAAAATGTGGAAGTCGTTAAACTATACATCAAATTATATATCTATTGTCGGAAAATAGGAGGCGGACGTGGATACTGCGAGTTGCAAAAGCTCTGTGAAATCTTTCTTTCCATTCCTGTAACGACAGCCTAGGTAGAAAGATGGTTCAGTACTATGAACCGAATACTAAGCAAGACAAGAAATATAATGCTTGCCAGATAAACCTAACTGCATTGTATTGATGAACATGCCTCTAGAGGACTGAAAATATACTGAACATCACACTGACAGAAAAAAACAGTAAGGATCTTGTGACGTCTCTAAAAAGTTGCTGACAAAGCATTACCTTTAAAGTCAGTTCTTTTATACCCCTAACTTACTAAGTACTAACGTCGGGGCTACGGCCTACAGAAGTGTTATATTATTACTATATATTACGATATTATATATCTAGATATAATATTATATTAATAGTATAGATATATATATAGTATAATATATATATAATATATATATATATATATATATATATATATTATATATACTATATATATATATATAGTATATTATATATCAGAGCGGCGTTGCGCCAACGGAGTTGCGCCTATGCGCCTATGGCGCACTATCAATTTGTAGGCGCATAAGGCGCATAGCACAACACATTTTAAAGAAGCGACTAAGCAAAGGGCACAGCCAGATTCTCTGCGCGCTATAGCCCGCGCCTATGAGACAGGAACAAAGTATTTTTGTTACCCTTAAAAGTTAGAAAACTTAGAAGAGTGGCAAAACTTGTATCATTCTAAAAACCAGTGTAAAACTTTTTAGTAATATATATATTATATTAAAATATATATAAATATATATATACTATATATATATATATATATAATTAGGATTCATATATATATATATAGATAGATAGGTTAATAATATATAGTATATATATATATATATATATATATAGTATAATATATATAGTAGATATATATATAATATTTATAGTTATATATATATATATGTATATAACTAGTCAGTAGTCTTAAAAGTACAAAATAGAGATTGGCAACATGGCTCTGGCAAAAATTTTTCAACTTCTTTCAGCGCAGCAGAACCTCCTTTGGGAAAACATGGACCACAAGTACATGGAGGAGGAATATTATTTTACGGTGTTTTAATTACAAAAATTTAAAAAATGTGTTTTTCTTCCTTTTAAAAGCATGCTTTTATTATCGCCCTAAAGTTAACTTTGCAAATAAATTTAGCTAACATCCACCAGCCGGCGAAAAAGTCGCAGGAGCAAAGACCAAAAAGGCGCAAAGGTGAATAGGCGCTGATGTGACAAAAATATAAGCGCAAAGGCGTTAGGCGCACTAGGTCCGGCGGCATAAGCGCATAAGCGCAGGCGCACTCAAAAAAATTATAGGCCCGCCCAGCTATATATATAGTATATAATATATAATATATGTTTTATTATACTATATATATATATATAATATATATATAATAATAATACTATATATATATATTTATAATAATAATATATTAATATATATATATATATTTATATATATAATTATATAATATATATATATATATATATATAATATATATATAAATATATATATATATATATATATATATATATATATCATATATATATATATATGTTCTGGCGCCTATAATTTTCTAA
>JABUQX010101433.1:0-32500 GCA_015478945.1 Trachelipus rathkii | reverse complement strand
ATGTAACTCTCAGGTAACATCTGTAATTCTATATACATAGGCGAAACAAGCGACCTGGACCGTAGTATTTACCAACATACTTATGACCTGCCAGAGATTAACAGACAAACTCATCCCTCACCACCATCGAATCCTATCAAACCACAGAGTAAACCCCAACACAGCAAGGATCTTAAAACATTATCGAATCAAACACAAAAAAGGGAAAATTATTGAATCCATATATATTTTGAAAAATATGGGATTTGATGATACAGTATCTCCAGGAAGAAGAACAAGATCGACTATGTAACCAATGCCATCATCCTCCTCTAAATATTTCAAACAGCTACATACACAAAAAAAACTCTAAAAACAGTTTTAAAATATAAAAATACATTTGCTTGTTCACTCTATCCTGCACGTATATATTAGTGACAGTTTTTCTCTAGTTCTTTTTAATCCCGAAAAGAGGCCCAAAAGTGCTGAAGCTTCTGGGCGAAAGCTCGACACAGATCTAACTTAAAGAACCTATCATTGTTGTTCATTAAACGCGAGAGCTACTGTAAAATATCGTTTTTAGATATAATTTGATTTATAAGTTCGAAATAGTAAGATTTCGTGTTTTAATTCCCAACGTTGTTTAAAGCTATGAGCATCCTATAATCCCGTGCATATCCCTCGTTAACCTTAACGAACCTATATTTCAAGAGCGCTTTGCAATGTTATGTTTTGGATATATATAGTATAGTATATATATACTTATTATATATAATATAATATATATATATATAATATATAAGTATATATATATGTACTAGTATATATTTTATACATCTGTATATATATAGTATAAATATATAATATAATATAGTTATATTATATATTTTATTGGTCTATTGTGGTTAAGTATAAATGTTTTATTGTGCTGCAATCTTGGTTCGGCATAATTGGGTGTACTTGTGATCACTACAGTGAATAGAAAAAAAAAAACTGTTCATTAACTCACATCTTCCCCCCTTCCAAACTCTTCTATGTCCGATCCGCAACAGAACGAATTTGTGCTTTTAATGTAAGGAAATAAATAGTTTTTAGCTTCATCTCCTTATATATGTGCTCTCATAGTGATAATTGAAATAACTACGAACACGCCAGCGGCTAACTTCACACACGCACGCACGCACACATCACACACACCACACACATCACACATTTATATATAATAATTATAATATATATATTATATTATATATATATAATAATATATATATATATATATATATAATATATGATATAGTAGTAGTATATATATTATATATATATATATAATATATATATATATAATATATATATGATATATATATATAACTTATATATATTACTTATTATATATTAATTATATATAGCATACTTTATATCTATGATATATATATATACTATAGTACTATATATATAATATATTATATATGATATATATATATATAGATATTATATATATATATATATATATATATTACAGTGGCGGCTCGTCCATAGGCATTGCGGAACTGCAACGACCAATTTCAGAACTAATGCCAAAATGTCATCCACATATCTGTATTCCTTGTCTCTCTACGGCTCGTGTCTCTCTCTCTTCTCTCTCTCTCTCTCTCCTTTCTTATCTCTCCTCTCTCGCTCTCTCTCTCTCTCTCTCTCTCTCTCTCTGGATATTATATATACTAAGTATATATATAATAATTAGTAATATATACTATTATATATATAATTTTCATATATATATAAAAGTATATCAATATACTATACTTATATATATATATATATTTATACTATATATATATATAATATAAATAATATAAGTTTTGTCGAAAAATTATTCCATAGGAAACTAATGAGGAACTTTGAAAATCTTTTGTGTCCCGAAAATCTCTCTATCTAGTCGCTGCTATTAAATTCTACTAGTGATTATATCGAGCGAGAGATGTCCGTGAGTGTAGCTTAATAAAGTTACATTGGAACTTTTAGACATTTTGTTCCCGCTCATATTTTTATTTCCTTTATTCTGAGCTTCACATTTATTCTCCTGAAAAATTTCGATCATTTTTTTTCAATTATTTAAAATCTGATCTCGGTTTTTTCAAAACATAATAACAATACTGATAATAAGTATATTATTACTATTTATATATATATTATGATATAGCTAGATATACATTAGTAGTTATATATATTATATTTATATAGATATATATATTATATATATATAATATATATATATTAGATATTTATAATTACTATAATATTTATTATATATAAGATAATATTATCATATATAAAATTATATATATAGTATATATATATTATATATATTATATATACTATATAATATATTATATATATATTATTATATATAGTAGTATTATATATAGAATATATATATTATATTAATATATATATATATATATTTATATAACTATATATATATCTATCTATTATCTACTATATGTTATTTATATATATATGTATATATTATATATATATATTATTATATACTAATATATATAGACTCCTATATACAATCGGATAGTATACTTATATATGGTTCATGTGAATTTGATGGCATCGTTTTGTCAGAGTCATAAAATTTAGAGTTAAAGTAATTTACAAATCTTGTTTAATTTCATGTTAGCGTGAAAAAAAAAACTTATTTAGTTCTATCCAGTTTAATAGATATAAAAAAATGAATTGAAATGTGAATTTATTTTATTAAAGTGAAGTCCCTTTATTTTAAATATAAAGGTTCCTTAAAAGAAAAAGTTGTCGTATGTATTATATTATATATATATATATATATATATTAGTATTGAATATTATTAAT
Source organism: Trachelipus rathkii (assembly GCA_015478945.1). Lineage (NCBI taxonomy): Eukaryota > Metazoa > Arthropoda > Malacostraca > Isopoda > Trachelipodidae > Trachelipus > Trachelipus rathkii. The sequence goes on along the minus strand of JABUQX010101433.1, from coordinate 29,646 downwards.
GTATATATATTAGTATAAATTATTATATACTAATATATGATATATATATAGTATAATAAATATATAATAATATATATATATATATATATATATAGTATATATATATATACGTATATGAATATTTTGTGTGTGTGCTGTGTGTGTTGCGTGTGTGTGTGTGATGTGTGTGTGCGTGTGTGTTTAGGGCATGATAACCAATAAAAAGGCTATTTTTCAAGGAACTTTATTTAATTAAAAACTGTCATTATAAATATATGTTGAACTAAAAATCATCTGTAATTTTTTTTTTCAAATTATTTTATAAAATTATTTATTAGGAAATATTTAGAATATTTATAAAATCGCCATTTAGGGGACTCAAGTGAAGGGGACAGGAGGGGACGAAGTCCCCCCCGGTCGTCCACCGGGAGGCCCAAGAGACCCCGACTTCTGCCATCTTTGCGTTTACCCTATGGTATTCCTTTAGTTTAAAAAAAGAATATTTTATATCCCTTTACACTATGGCATTACTTTTAACTAAAGTTCTAATGTTTTTACATGGTTTTATTCAAGATTGCCAAACACATCTATTTCCACGTTCTTTTACTTTATTTGAAGTCCATTGATGCACACTTACTCATATTTGATAAAATATTTCAAATTTTAATCAATTTTTTTCTAGCCCTTTACTTCTCTGTTATCTTACTTTTACTGATTCAAGGTTGTAACTTTGCAGGGACATATATTTAAACAATATCTAATCATAGAGAATAAAAACAAAGAATGATTAAAAAGAATGTAATGCTCTGTATAATCTGTGTTTATGTTTACTATTAATAATCAAACACAATCGTATTATAATTATAATATTAATTATATATACTATAGTATTATATATATATTCATAATGTATCGTTATATATATATATAGGCGTATCTTTGCCTAGGATTAAAAAATCACATATTTTCAATATATTCTCTATTTTATATTATTATATATTAAAAAAGACAATTAATATTTCCTACAATTCTTACAGAAAGATTAAAAAAAGAATAAAAATTTAAAGATTAATGAACTTCACACCATACATTAAAGTAAATTAATTTTGTCAATTATACGGTATTTAACTTTTTCAGTATAGAAAAAACTACGCAAGAAAACATTGCCATCAAATCACATGGCACCATTATATACTATATAATTATAATATATAATAATATATAGTAGTTACGTATATTATACTATATATTATATATATATATATACTATATATATATATATATATATATATATATATATACTAATATATATATATATATATATTATATAATATACTATATATATATTATATATATATATATATCCTTATATTGTATTTTATAATTATATATTTATATTGTAATATATTAATTACTATAATTATAATATACAGTATATATATATATAATATATTATTGATTATATATCATATAATACGTATATTATAGCGATATACTATTATATATTATATTATATATATATATAGTATATAATATATATATTATATATATATATACTATAATTATATTATATTATATATATATATATATAATATATATATATATATATGAAGTCTATACCTTGCCTGAGGGCCAAAATGTCGCATTTTTGGAGAAATGAAAGTTTATTTAAATTTTTGTGAAAAACTATTTAGAATCTTTAGACTTTGATTTCGCCTATTAGTTTATTTAAGTAGAATATTCCACAAAAATATCGCTCATTTATTATTTTTGATTAATAAAAGCATTAATTAAATATTTGACCAAAAATTGGTGAGTATATTAAATTTATTAGCTTGTAAGATGTTAGGTATATTAATTTAATTTAGACATATCAAGTTAAGGATTAATTATTTATTTCTCGTTATTTCAATTCACCTTGAATAAAAACTAACAATAAAGTACAAAATATAATCTTTCTTTTATAAAAAATAAAAGTGATGCGAATTGTGAAATATTATAAACTTAAATAAATAATAGCGAAACAAAGATTTCCGTAGGAGTATGTAGGAATGATTAAATAAATAGACTTGCGAATCTCAAAAATGCGACATTATGGCCCTCAGGCAAGGTATAACTCGATATGTAGTAGATATAATTATATATATAGTATATATATATTACTTATTATTTGATATAATAAATTATATATATATATATAGATATTGATATATTATAATATATGTATATATATTATATCTGATATATATAATATATATATTATATACTAGTAATATAATATATATCAATATATATCATATTATGTGGATATATATATATATATATATATATATAGTAGTATAGAGAGGTATAGTAAAGTATATAAAATAAATTATATCTTATATATTATATATATTAGTATATATTATATATATAGTATATATATTTTATATATATCTATATATAGTACTTTTTATATATCTATATATATAACATATATGATATTATATATATGTATATATTATTATATCCTATATATATTCCCTATTAATATTAGACTATAGTATATAAGTTATGGTCATGTGAAATTTGATGCATGTTTTCTGCGTAGTTTTTCATATACTTGAAAAAGTTTAACAACTTACCGTGTATAATTGAACAAAATTAACTTACTTTAATGTAACAGGTGTGAAGTTCATTAATACTTTATTTTATGAGGTTTTTTTTAATCTTTTTTGTTACTAAAATATTTGTTAACTAATAATATTATACTAGACATATATATATATAGTACCTACTATATACTGTCACAATGCATGATTAATATTACTAATATTATATTAATATTATATTATATTTATAATAATATATATATAGTTATAATATTATAATATATATTATAGTATATTATATATTATTATACGAATTGGTTTAGTTATGAATAGTTGCTTGTTAATAAAGATTGCTACAGAATTTGTATAACTTCATTTGAATTATCATTCTGATTTGTTTTTTCTATTTAGATTTAATATCTGTATATAATATGTCTCAAACTTACAACCTTGAATGGTTAAATGCTAATATAAAACAGAACGTTGAAGCTGTAAAAAATCATTTAAAATTATTAATATTATCAAACAAATAAAGTGTGCATCAATGGACATTCAATGAGAGTAAAAGAACGTAGAAATAGTTGTGTTGGCAATCTTGGAACTTAATACCATGTAAAAACATTAGACTTTAGTTAATAATTGCCATAGTGGTTTATCTTGTATAAGAATTATTCTTTTTTTAATTTAAAAAGAAATACCATAGGGGAAACCGCAAATGATGCAGGGATCGGGGTCTCTTGCCCTCCCTCGGTGAGACGACTGGGGGATTCGTCCCCCCCTCTGGTCCCCGTCGGCTCGAGCCCCCTAAAGGGTGGGAAATTAAAAAAAATAATTCTATAATATGTCCGATGAATAAATGCAAAAAATATAAACGGTTTAAAAAAAATTTACGATCATCTTTAGATACAACATATTTTATTAAAGTCTTTTAATTAAAATAAAGTTCATATGAAAAGTCTCTATAGATTTTTGATTTGGTTATTATTATTAAACACATCACGCACACACACCACACACACAACGCACACACACAACACACACATCACATATTATTATAATATATATATATATATATATATAATATATATAATATATATATATATATTATTTATTATTATATATATATATTATATATTATATATATATAATAGATCTATTAATATATATATATATATATCATATTATATATGGTTTATATATATATATTAAACAACATTTTTTCTTTTTAAAAGGAACTTAATTTTAATATAAAGAGACTTCAACTTTGAATAAACTTAATTACTTTTCCCCTCATAGAATTTTTATTAAAGTGAATTCATATGAAAATAAATAAGTTTCTTTTTTTCACCCTAATCATGAAAAATTTTAACAAGGATTGTAAATACTTAACCTAAAATTTAATGACTCAGAAAAACGCGAGGCCATCAAACTTCAACATGAACCCATATATCTATATATATATTATTATATATATATATACTAATATATATATTATTATATATATATATTATATTAGATAGATATAATATATATATAGAATAGATATATTATACATATATATATATATCATATATATATATAATAATATATATATATTATATATATATATAATATATATAACTATATATATATTTATATATATATATATATAATATATATATATATATATATATATATATATATATATATATATACTTAATATATCTATATATTATATATATATATATATATATATATCTTATATATATTATATATATATATATTATATATACTATTATAATATAATATATATATATATATTAATATATTATATATATTTTATATATATCTATTATATTTAATTTACATTAATGCGAATGATGTTTTGAAAAAAAGTAAAGATTAAAATTGAAAAATAATGATCGAAATTTTAAGAGAAATAAAATAGTGTAAGCTCAGAAAAGGGACAAAAAATGATGAACGGGAAAAAACAAATGTCGCCTAAAAAGTTCCAAAGTTAACCTTTATTAAGACTTACACTCGACGGAATTGCTCCTCGCTCGGATTATACACGAGTTAAAATATTTACATATAGAGAGCATTGTCTGGAGCACAAAAAAGATTTTTTCAGTTCCTATAGGTTTACTATTGAATGAATTGTTTCGACAAAGATTATTTGTAGATTATATATATAGGTATAGTTATATAGTATATATATAATATATAGTGATATGTATATATAGTATATATATATAGTTATCATTATATATAATATATATATATATATATATATATCTATTAACGAATATATATATATAATATATACTATAAGAGAGAGAGAGAGAGGAGAGACCTGAGAGGAGAGAGAGAGAGATGAGAGAGGAGAGAGGAGAGAGAGAGAGCAGAGTAGAGAGAGAGAGAGAGAGAGACAAGAAGGCAACACATTGATATATATTTGGTCGTTTTGTATTTGTGGCTTAGTTCTGAAAATTTTTGGGGGGGCTGGCAGTCCGCAGTGCCTATGGACGAGTCCGCCACTGTATAATATATATAGATAATATATATATACCGTATATATTATTAGAATATATATTATTATATAATATTATATATATATAGTATACTAAGAATATATATATATGTATATATATATTATAATATATAATTATACAATAAAAATCAGTTTATTATTAGATATCATATAATACATATGAATATATACTATTATATATTTAATTATATATTCCTATTATATATATATATACTATATAATATATATTATAAAGAATAGTATATATATATAGTATAATATATATATATTTATTAGTATCATACTATATATGTGTGTGTGTGTGTGTGTGTGTGTGTCGTGTGTTTGTGTGTGTGTGTGTAACCCTTGGCGTGTTCGTAGTTATTCAATTATAACAAGAGAGCACATATATAAGAGAGATGTAAGCTAAGAAACTATTTATTTGTTTAGTAAAGTTTAGTTCGTCTGTCGCGCGAGCATAGAGAGTGAGGGGGGAAGAAAAGTGAAAATTAACAAAAATTATTTTTTGAATTCAACGTAAAAAACTACATACGAAACAAGTCTCAAATGGGCCGAACCAAGTGGGTGCGCACAATAACATTTATACTACCATAGACACATATCATATATATATATTATTATATATCATATATATATATATATATATATATATATATAATATACTATATACTAATTATTAAGTAGATACATATATTATATATGATATTATCTACTTATTATATATATATATATTATATATATATATATATATTCCAAACATATAATTGCAAACGCTCTTGAAATATAGGTTCGTTAAGGTTAACGAGGGATATGCACGGGATTATGGGATGCTCATAGTTAAAAACTTGGAATTTAAAACACGAAATTTACTATTCGAACTTATAAATCTAATTATACTAAAACGATATTTTAAAGTGCTCTTCCGTTTATGAACAACATGATAGGTTCTTTAAGTTAGATCTGTGCGAGCTTTCGCCCAAGCTAGCACTTTGGGCCTCTTTCGGGTTAAAAAGACTAGAGAAAACTGTCACTACGGCAGGATTAGAGTGAAAAGAAATTTATTTTTTATTTTATGGTTGGTTGGGAGTTTTTTTTGTGTTTGTAGCTGTTTGAAATATTTAGAGGAGGGGATGATGGCATTGGTTATATAGTCCAGTTTGTATTCTCCTGGATATTTATTATAATTATTCGTGTTGTAAACATATATATGGATTCAATAATTTTCTGTTTGATTTAAATGTTTTAAGATGCTTGTGTGTTGGGGGTTTATTCTGTGGTTTGATAGGATTCGATGGTGAGTGAGGGATGAGTTTGTGTTATCTCTTGGCAGGTCATAAGTATGTTGGTAAATACTACGGTCCAGGTCGCTTGTTTCGCCTATGTATATAGAATTACAGATGTTACGTGATATTTGATAGACATATTGATTTTGTTTTTTGTTTTTTAGGTAAGGGGGTTTTAAAGTGTGTTATCCGCCTGGTGAAATGGAGCAAAATCCGATAAACCTTCAAGAATAAGAATGTTTTGCAGTTGACATTTTTGCCAAGAACTGAAACTGAAAAATTGGCGTGTAAGTATGGATTTGCAGTTAATGTGTAGATTTTTCTTTTTGCTTGTTGTAAGCTTTGAGTGGTAATTGGGGGGAGGTAGTTTAAGTTGGTGAAAGTTGAAGAAGAGTACTTGATTTTCAGTTGATATAAGGTTATTTGGGGAGCAAGTTCTGAGTGTTCTAAGGTATAACGCGGTAGGTAGGCTGTTTTGTGTTTTTGTGCAAGTCTATTCACACTTTTTAAAGCACTGTATCAATAAAAGTATTTGCTATTAACATGGTAATATTTAACAAAATTTTATCATAACCTTAGCTAATTATCATATCGAACAACGAATAAATGCTAACGTAAGAAAGAATAAGTACGAGATAGAAAGTGAAATACGCACACATGTGACGTACTTGTACATGTGTGAAGCACTGTTACAGCGTACGTTAATTTTATAATATGATTTATATATGAATATAACGGTATGTATATTAAATATGTATGTTTCCCGCCGAAGGCGCGGCACTATATAAGTAATTAACATTATACACAGTTACATATAAAGTACATATACACAGTTATCATTATACATAACAATTACCTCACAACACACACACCCACACACACAACAACACACACAACCCTCACACACACACACCATGTGTCTGGTCTGTCGTCGCTTCAAACTCATTCCCTCACCGCCCTTCACCTGATGAGTCACCACCTGTTCCATAGTTGCTTCGACTTGCCTCTCACCTCTCTCGCTTGCCTCCGTACCCCCCCAAAACCGCGCGCAGCAAACCGGTTTTTTTGGGGCCTTTGGGGCTCTTGTCGTTTGCCCCCGTGGCTGCCGTCCGCTCACCGCCGCACTCGCCTTCCGGTTTCCGCTTCCCTCTCGATGTCATGCAGCTTTGGACGTCGATCGAAATGAGAGGTTTTTCCCTCGTCCCCGTTCGTCTCCTCTCTCGCTCTTGGGTTGCATGAGGCCTTGTCTTGTGGGAAGGAGTGTCCCTTTTCTCCCTCCAAACTTTCTCCCCGTTCTCTGTACCCCCTGCTCTCAGCTGAACCTTACAACATGTAAAATAGAGGAGAGAGGCAACTCCACGACCCCTTCTCCCTTTTTCGCTCTTCAAGTGGCTTCAGCTCAGATAACGCGCTTTTAGTTTGATAGAGCTGGAAGACGCTCAATACTTGACTTTAAATTTTTATCTTTAATAATATTATCTCCTCAATATATATTGCCCCTTTATATATACTTACTACTATATATATATACATTATTATATTATATTATATTATATATTATATATATATAGAATATATTATATATATTATATATATTATTATATATGTATAAATATATATAATATATAATATATCATATATAATATATATATAGTAATATATTATATTATAGTACATATATACTGGAAAAAGAATATTACCTTCGACGGAGATTGTATTGATGAGATAATAAAAATAACGCACCTGCAAAGTCATTTAGGAATTAAATTTTATCTCGCGGATACAAAATAAGGTGATTACTTCTTTTTCTTCGAAAATCGAGAACTGGAGATAGTTGGCCTTAGGACAAGAAATGTGTAACGTTATTTATTATTTATTATTAATTATATTATTCTTATTTATATATATTTATTAATATACTTATTATATTATATATATGATATTATATATTTTATATAATATATATATATTACCTTATTAAATAATATTATATAGTATCATAAGTATATATATGATGAATTCGAGCAAGCTTACAATGAGTGCTTGTCAAAATTAACCCTGCGATATTGTATATATAATATATACTCGTATATAGTGTATTATATTAAATATATAATAAGTATATAGATATAATATATATAGTATAATATATTATATATTCATATCATATGCGGTTTTGCCCTTACATCCTTTCCTCCTTACGTCCTTACGTCCTTACGTTCCTTACGTCCTTACGTCCTTACTTCCTTACTTACATCCTCACGTCCTTTCGTCCTTACGTCCTATCATCCTTACGTTCTTTCGTCCTTACGTCCTTTCGGTCTTTCGTCCCTTGAGAGGTATGTAAAAACATGCTTTTACGGACCTTAAGGACGTAAATCTGAAGGTCGTTTAGCAAATTCACCGGAAGTGACACCTCCAGACGGCACGTCCTTTCGTCCTTACATTTTCGTCCTTTCCGTCCTTACGTCCTTTCGTCCTTATTCCTTTCGTCCTTGTACGTCCTTCGTTCTTAGCGTCCGTTACGTCCTTACGTTCTTCGTCCTTACGTCGTAGTGTATGTAAAAATACATACTTTTACTACCTTAAGGACCGTAAGTCTGAAGGCTGTTCAGTAAATACACAGGAAGTGACACCTCCTAGTGGCACGTCCTTTTTGAACTTATCGTCCTCACGTCTCTTTCGTCCCTTACATCCTTTCATCCTTACGGCGTTTACTTCTTATTATATAAATATATTCCTTAATGAGAAAACAATTAATTATCATTATCATTTTATCATTATCATTCAGTATCATCATGATTATATTATTATTATTATTCGATTATTATTATTATTATTATTATTATATTTGATTATTATTATTAATTATATTATTATTATGTGTGTATCATTACAAACTACGTTTTTATATTATTATTTCATTATTATTGATTATTATTATTATTATTTTATTATATTAGAGTATTATTATTATTATTTTTCACGATTGTGAAGTGAACAGAAATCAGAGCGCTGGCTGCCCACCGCAACATAATAGCGAAAAACAAAACTGAATAAATAATATTTTAATACTGAAGCAAATATTAAGGAAATGTTCTCTCATCGAGTTGCTAAGGAGCAGATGTTTGTCGTTCTCGTGATTGGATGGGAGCACACCTTTATCGCTTATGGCCTTCATGTGAATGTGGTTCGAAAAATTTAATTATACTTACCTTTGTAAAGTCTCTAACTCATTTAAAACCATAGTGTTCTAGCTGTTAAGCTAGAACAAGTTCGCTGTTCTACCTTCAAAAGTGTTCTATTCCAATTAAGTGATATATCATGGTTTCGGAACGTCTAACAGATTACACCTCTACACAAATCTATTTATAATTAATGGAAATAAGATCCTGGATGTCGGAAGTTACATTTCCATATAAAAAAATAGCCCCAACGGTAATGATCTTTTTCACTGTGTGTGGATAATTCACCATATTTATTAATACCAGGCGTTTTTTATGATAACACGACAGATCTTTTACTTCGTGTATATGTAAGCACCATGAGGACTTTCTTACTGAGATACTTTAAACCGGATCAGGTTTTAAACTGGTCAAAAAAACAGTATTAGAACGAGCGAAGAACGACAAGAGCAAAGTAACTTATTCTCTAAAATTTTCTAAACAGTCGAAACACCATCGGGGATGGAAGTTATATTATGAAAGGCTTGAAGAAGCAGGCAGTATTTGATCGTTACATCACTTATGGATTCCTAATTTCAGGCAGTACAGCAATTGAAATATAGGTCAAGTGTTAGCAGGCTTTGTTGTTAATTGCAGCTGATGAACGAACGTAGTTGTGGTTATCTAATTATAGCTAACAGTTGTACAGTATATGCCGTATTACCAGAATACCTATCACATTAAAAAAATGCTGGGTATCGATGATTCTATGAAACAGTTATTAAGCGCTTTCCTAGGACACTATATGATGATGCTAGATAGTTCGTCTTATCTACTTCTAGAAAACTAGATGCGGCTAGAAAGTATTTTAGCTACTTGATCCGAGGTGTAACATATTTATGAATATCTGATAGCGGAACTTTTTTACGTAATGTGCTTTTGGATGGGTATTGGACGAGACACAAGCTACATAATGGGTGAGATTACACACGAGTATAAATGACTGGCATACTGCAACAAACGATGTTAGAAAGTTTTAAGCGTGAGTTTCGTAAAGCTCATATGCATGTACTGAGTAATGTTTTGTAACTGCCTTGAATATTTATTGTTTAATTCTTAATAATTCAGTATATTTTATAGTTAAAATCTAAAATATCTAGTATTATTTAATTCGTATTTATGTGTTTAAGGTTTTTAAGTAGAGTAAGATGGTCTTTATTTTCCTGTAAATATTTATTTTACCACTTATAGCATATATATATATATAGTATTACGTATATATATATCTTATACTATATATAATATAGATTAATGTCAGATACACCTTATTATATAGATATTAATATATACTATATATATATACTATATTGCATACTTCTTCACCACTAGCTTCGAAAGTTGCATTGTACTTCGAGCGCTCTAGAAGTATGATGTTGCAGTAGAATTCATGTTCGACAGCCTGCTACAGGCCATGGTTGCGTCCCAAGGTTTGCGATGATATACCTTCTCATGCTATAAGCATCTGAAAGTTCATTGCTCTGAAATTTCCCTGATGACATCCTACCCTTATGAAAAGATTCGGGGTGTATGACAGTCCGTATTATTTCAGGAGATAGTTTAATGGAAAATATAATGAGTAGAAGTAGAAACATTGAAACAAAAAGAGAAATTATAATATCACTGGAAAATTTAATTCTTGAAAAGGAGTTAAACGACAATACATCAGGTATAAGCAAAGATATAGATGCAGAAATTACGTTGTACTCGCATCATTTAAATATATATCTGTGTATTTTTCATTACACAAAACATTTTTCATAAAAGCAGGCCATATGAGGACTGTTTCTTTAAATACGCAGTATACTAATTTCTGGTTGGCCAGAAGAAGAATATGAGCCAGGTAACTGTTTTAGGCACCCAGAGTGTTCCCTTAGCAAGAAAAAAGAGTTCCCTGAAAGTATATAAAGAGTGTTACACAATTCCATACAGCTACTTACTGGTGACTTCATCATAGGACACACGTATAGAGTTCTCGCTGATCCGCACAACATTGTCTGACTATGAGATAAAATTGACTAATCAATCACTGAAAAATGAGCAGTTTAGTTGTAAAGTATTTACCTCTTATAAAGATTTAAAAAAGCTGAAGCCATCTGAAAAGCGTAAATTAATTTCTGCGGAGTGATTGAGAAGCTTCGCTCAGTGGTCGTATGCAGTCGCTGCTTGAATACTTAATTAAAAGGGTAATGGTTCCTTTAAACAGTACCTCAGAGGTGAAGTTACTGTCGACGAGAAACACCATTAAAAAAGTCTCCCGCAACATAAAGAAGATCTGAAAAAGTAAAAACGAAGTTGGTTGCAGAAGGGGGGCGGTGGTGTTTATCCACCTGCTACTTTTTCTCGAGCCATTGCTCATTTGATTTAGCTAAGTGAGATATTCTTCATATTGAAAGAAGTGTCGCTGTATCCTATAGCTAGTATGGAGAAAATGAATGTAATATACTACTGGTCGATCCGTGCAAAACCCACATCCTCAACCAATACAATCACAGCCTGTAGTGCACTGCCAATGCCTGCACTACAAAACTCCATCCTCACAATTCTCAACTTCTGATCAAGAGAACATCACTCTTCAGAGTGCTGCACCAATATCTCATCTAGCAAACTCTAACCTTTCGAGTTTATTTGACCCTAAAGTTGAACAGATAAACAGTTAGCAGGAAAGATGTATAGGTATAATTCAGACCATTAACGTCCATTTGATCAAACGTATTCTGAATCTATACCAGTGGATTTGCCATGCAGAAATTATCTAAAAACCTCACATGATAAAGACTTACATATACGCACACCATTAAATAAGACGTCACCGAGGATTCAAATTTACCACTTGGATCATGCCCTGAAGTGAAGAGAGAAGATAAACTTTAAAACACTATCCCAGAGGAAGCTTTACCTGTTTAAAGCTGCAAAATCAAGGCGTAAACTCATAACTCTTTTAAAAGAACAGAATATCGTGAATGAATTAGCCAAATCATTATTGATGACGAGAGTAGATTAAGAGGAATCAAATATTGTGGATTTTCGATTAGCAGTATCTCTTCGCGTGTTAGAAGAGGGTGCTGTAACTGGTATGGCCAGTTATCAAAACAAGAGCTTCAGACGTATAAATTTATCCCGCTCTTTACTCTTGAACAACGCGGTAGATTAGCAGACTCTTGGATTAATATAACTAAGACACCAAGACCCAGTTTAGTATTCAGACTCGTCTTACGCTTCAGATAAACTCAAAATTTGTAAGGAAAAAATTTAAGAAAAGACACCTTACCCCCGAAAGCTTAAGATGGATTAATTATTGAATGAATGAGTCACAGAAGATTTTACTCTTCATGGCAGCGGGATCTCGAACACTGGACTCTCCGCGATTGGCTGACCGAGTGTAACAGTAAGCGGAGCTCTAACCACTAGGCCAAGTTCCACGTCCCCAAAAACAAGAACGCTTCAAACTAGTTGTTTATTTCAATTTATACTATATATAGAAATATATATCTATACTATATATACATAATATATATAAATATTAGATTATATTATATATGTAATATATATATAATATTATATATTAGAATATAGTATATATAGATTATATAAGTAATATAGCATTGCATTATTAACCTACTAATGGATCTGTTGTGAAATAAATAAATATACCAATAAAATTCTATTGTTATTACACTTGCCTTTTAAGTTATATATAATAATATATATATATATATATTATATATATATATATATATATATGATATATATAATATATAATATATATACTTATATATATATATATATAAATAACTAAATAAATGTATGTTTACTTATGTTAGTATCCGACTCATGGAGGAACAGGAGGTGGTTTGTATCAAGTTCACTTATTGACAGTGTAGAAGGAGCTCCTCAATACGTTATGGCGGCCTTCGCAAAAGGTTACTAGCCTCACGTTCCCTATCCCGGACATTGGAAATCAAGAGCATGAAAGTCATATTAGGAGGTGGTGAGGATCAGCTTTTAGCTCTACATAATACCCGTTCGTAAAAATTTACCCACCCGGAAGACCATAGGCCCTAACGTGATAGCGTATGGCAATTGGACTATACGAAATGGCTTAAATATACTCGCTACAATGATGAGCGGTATCTAATAGCCAATACTTTTTGTAATACATTTATGGTAGTCTAGATTATTTTATGCGTTGAAAACCGTTAAAGGATAACAAAGATCAGGCTACTGTAATAACTGAGCATTGAAGAGAATATTATCTGAGTGCTAGTCAGCGGTGACCCAGAGCTGTGACGGATCAAGGGACTGAATTTCTAGCCGAAATTTCAGAAAAGAGTTAAAGAGCAACTTGGAAATGAGATGTAACAACTAAAAGAGTCACTTGAAAAGAGTGTAACAACTTGAAAAGTGAGTAACAACGCACTATCAAGGAGAAAATGCATCGATACTTCATCCCGAATGAATAACTTTTAAGTATCATATTGACATTACTACAGATCTTGCCTTATTATCAGATAATAATCAGATCGTTTCAGCAGAGAACTATAAAATCTACCCTGTAAGATGTTGAAATTAAAGCCTGTTCGATCGCTGCAGCTAGTGCCCACGCAAAGGGTCAGAAAGGTTAAAGATAATTCAAGGTGTAGGCGTGAGAGTGATTATGTTAAGAGTTTCAGAGAGAACAGAAGGTTAGGGAAGGGCTATGATTCAGGGATGGTCTACAGAGGCTTTCAAAGATTTCAATATCACTGACTATTCCTCGATTGATGAGTTTAAAATTTATATTACTTGGAGAGTATTTAGAGGGTGAAAAGATAAAAGGAGGTTTTTATAACAGGACATACAAAAAAATACGTACTTCATCCTGAAAGTAATGTATAATAAAATGAAAAGATATTAGGCCTCGAAGGAAAGGGTGTGAGAATAAAGTTATCTGCGTGTAAATGTGTGGGGACTCCCTGCTAAGTTTAATTCCTTATAAAAGCAAAGTGAAATAAGAATCATTAATCAGTAGTCGGTGTAACCATGGAGAGTGCAGACCACTTCTATTTAGACTTTGAGCATGTAAGTCAATCTCTTTACCGTTATGCTATGATATATAAAATCTCAGACTATCAGAGTAGAAGAACAAGTTAATAATTACAAATAATATATAGATATTAATGTAATATTTTAATATATAAGTGAAGATTAGTAAGATGTATATAATTAATATATGAATAGAGATGCTGAGGGCTGAAGCCGTAGCAACGTTTGGAAGTACAAGTAATCCTGACTGAATTATAATCCGGTGATTGATTGTGTACAATAATGAATCGTATAGCACGACGCCGAATTGGTGTGTGGTGAATAATTCTCTCAATCACAGAAGCGAAAGCCTAACTATAAGGACGAGGCTCTGTACTAGACGAAGCCAAGCTCGTAGGTCTCCTCATAAAAAGGGTGAGAATACTAAAAAATATAATTATCAACCAACAATGAATGCAGTGAGCTGGCAAAATGGAGTGAATAGAGAGAAAGATAAGTAGGTACAGGAAAATAGGGGACGCATACTGTAGATGATACAGAGATGTTCAGTGAGGGAAAAAGTTAGTTATAACAATATATATAAGTATTAATTATATTATATATTAAGTAAAGATAGATATATAGATAATATAAAATATATAATATAATATAGATATAAGTAATATATAAATGAAGAATTAATATGATAAGAATAAGATATATATTTATAATGATGTGTAAGTAGATAATATCTATATAATATATATAGGATAGGATATATAGTATGAGTAGGTGTGAGTAAACGACACGGGGGCGGTATAAGACGCTAAAAGCCGTGACCCTTAATAATACACATAGAAAACAATAGAATATAAAGAATAGAGTATGGTGATATATAGACAGGGGGGAAATGAGTAGTAGATAAAATAAATATAAAACATAAATAATAAATCTAAAAAGTGAATAAAATAATTATATAAAATAAATAATACATAGCTATTCTCATAGATAACATAACACTGTTAGCCTGTACCGCAGAAAAAGAAGAAACAGAAGTAAAAGACTGAAAGTAAGAAAGGAAAATGGAAAGAAAAAGAAAAAAAATGAAGAAAAAAATAGGGAAGGTTGGTAGGACAGAAGAGGATATAGAAAGAGGAGGGGAGAAGAGATCACCCCGGTGGCCGTCAACAGCTACCGCGCTCAGATGATACCCGACGCGAAAACGGCGCGACGCTCTCCCGACCCTCATCCGCAGAGGCGACGCGCGGTAGACCCCCCGCCCGACCCCACCACTTCCTAAGCACACAAGCGGACCCCCCGCCATCTGATAGTCGCACCCTGGCCCGGCCACAGCCGAAAACCCCAGCCTGTCGGGGCGACGAAAAACACACAACAAGCCAATGAGAGACAACCCCGACATAACGCCGCGAAACCTAGATCCTCTCCATCCACGGTAAACTCCCATCCATTGGGAAGAGGGTAGGAGTGATAGGAGTCCCCAGAAAGAGGTACAGAAGTACCTTCCCTTAAATGCTATCTTGCATCAACGGGAGGGGGTCCGAGCAGACCAGCTCTGTCTTGGTGCTTCCCGGCTCTTCACCTCTCCAGGCCATAGTCGCCTATCCCCTCGGCGCGAAGTTGGGCCGAAAAGAAGCGTTTGCTCGGGGCGCAAAACCAAAGCTCTGAGAGCTAACCGAATCTACTGCACGAGCCTCTAGGAAGATTCTCAGCAAGGCGGGAAACTAAATGCCCATTTAACCATAGAGACGATTAACAATTCTCTTAGAGCTAGAGCCGCCCCGCTCGGCGGAAGTCGGTCGCAAGCCGCAAGCGCCCACCACACCAG
The DNA here is from genome assembly GCA_015478945.1 of Trachelipus rathkii. Taxonomy (NCBI): domain Eukaryota; kingdom Metazoa; phylum Arthropoda; class Malacostraca; order Isopoda; family Trachelipodidae; genus Trachelipus; species Trachelipus rathkii. The sequence goes on along the minus strand of JABUQX010101433.1, from coordinate 13,192 downwards.
AACCATCTCTGCACGGGGAAAAGTACACATCTCGTCCTGCACCTCACCAGACACCATTCGCTAGTACCTCATCCCTCGCAGCTTTCTGGCTTAACACCCACGAAACCGCTCTCAAACGGCGCACGTTTGCATTTCAATAATCTTTTCCAACTTTTCCTGGACCTTATAAGGCATTAGTCAAATAATACCCCCTAATCGTATCACAGAGCCCATACATAAAACAGATCACGATAACTACTGGTACACAGAGTTTTGTCAATATATACTTATCTTAAGCATGCATGTTAGATCCCCCCTTCACAATAATTCTCTCAGAGAGACCAGAGAAACTGTCGAAAATGCGCTCATTCCGATTCACGATTATTTACTATAATGATTTCTATCCTCCGCAATCCCTACCCCCAACATATATACCAAACTCCATTCCCTAAATATCTAAAGAAATCCTTTACGATTATGCCAATAGTACTACCCTGCCCTAAGCATCATAACCTCTTAACCCCTCCACCTCCCCCTCCCCACTATGATTGCCCCGCACGCCACGGACAGGGGCGTCTTTCCCCTCACGTACACACTACACGACTTTGAAGGAACTAGGCTCGTGACCTGGAGAACTCTCCTCAGTTTACGAACCCACACGACCTCCAGTTATGTCGCAGCCCAACGAGCTCTTCAAACTCTCTGCGCCCCCGACGGAAGGTACCTCAGACCTCCGCGTTAACGGGTGCGCCACTAGCCGAACGCGGCGGGGGCCGTATCATCAACGACAAAAAACAGAATATATGACATACACTATCCCTCATCGCATTACTCTGTTAAGTTATCAAATTTATTCCGGAACCGCGCACGTCGTCAACCTCCCCTACACAAAAACCATTCACTCTGCAAGAGCGAAAGCAGAGCTAAGCTAATCCAATAACACAAAAAGGGTTGAATAGCCGGGCGACGAACATGTGACACGACACCCGTGCCCCTTCGAGAATCCGAGACCACGGAGACCGTCCACAAGAGGAAATGCTCGACTCTCCCCTTCCGTGAGCATCGTGCGGCGGAGCATAACTAGGTGTTAGAACTGTGAGTCGTCGCGTGTGAAGAAGATTCACGCAATAGCCTTCCCCTTCTCCTAAAAAATTTGAGCCCCCCCGGACCCCATTTGTTCCTCCAACCCGCCCTCCCGAGACAGGTTGTTCCCGACTCACCCTATGTCTATCAGTGATCAAGTGATGTCGGACTTTCTCAAACTCCATAAAGCAAAATAAGCGAATCATACACCATTTCCCATGATTCTTTCTTCAACATTACTTTATTCTCCAACAAAGCATAAGCTTGAAAGTATAATGGATAGAAAAGGAAACACATTGGTACCACACACCTCTCCCTCCCTAACAATCCTCCTGTCTGCCCCGCTGATCTCCGCTCTCCCGATTAAACCATCGTGCACTTACCTGACAAAATACAGAGAGTATTTGCATACGGATACAACTTTTCGCCCTTATGACCACACTATAATAAAGAATCATTATACACTTACTTTTATTAGAGAAATGGGTTCCCATTATGCCATCCTTAGAGATGAGATAAGAGAAACCGCCGCATTGAAGATCACCCTTATAAGATACAGAGAGGGAAGACCAAACATCATATCTCCCAATCCTATGAGTACCTCACGCACTCCTCGCAACACAATGTTATATATCTAATGCACCATTCCTCCACCCCTGTAATACCTCCGATTCTTGACACATTACCAATTTCATTCTGAAACACCTAATCTCAAGTTACTCGCGACTTTCACCTTTTTCTACTTTATTCACGGCCCTAATTAATTCCTCCATTTGTATTTCATCCTCCCCTCCTACCCCAACTTCAGTTTCCCAATCCTCACATCTTGTAATACTTCCTGCCCCTACCCACCCCCTTCATTATCATAGATGCACACTAAACCATTAAGGCTCCCCCCACTCTTTCTCACCCCCTTCTCATCCTCGCAAATAGTCTCAATACCCATCTACCTACCCTTAGGTCCCTCCCCACAACCACCTCCATCCTCTTACGTTTTGTGGAATTAACCTTTCCAGGACATGATTATTACATGCGCGAACAAAAAAAATTCAAAATATCCCAGTCACATATATTCTAACACATTACAAACAAAAAACACCTCTTTATGCTCTTCTCTTAGGCGCGCCATCTAACCATCCAGGGACGACCTTCGTTTGCTATCCGGGCTGAAGCCCGCGTGTGGGCGAAATTAATCATAGTGCCTCCCATGGCAAATAAATAAATATAAAAACTCCCACAACTACCATTTGATCGCCGAGAAACCATTATCACATAATGCGAGCTTAATCGAGTTATTTCCTATCACCACCTCCTTAGAGACACCTCCGTCACATGCCGACAACATGTCGAGTCGCGCTTTCGTGTCTAGCTTGGAAAGACCACGCCGAAACAAACATCCTTGTGTAGCGTGTCGCGTCGTAGCTCTCAATTAATAGCCTCCTCTCACTACTGCTCGTCGATAAGTGGCTCTTGTTGCCCGCGCCAGGCAGAAGCCGGGCCGCGCCGACCCGTCACGCGGCTTAGAATCTCACCTCCCCCCCACATTCCCAGGTTCCCTCTCACCCTCTTGGTCATACCACCCCTGTCCCCCGTGTCCCAGGATACCTGCGGTGCCTTGAGACGGACTCCCTGCGTACAGACCATCTCCTCATTTTTCACTTTATCACGTTCCAGCTTCCTGCGTGGGTCGTCCGCTCGTGCCCGGCTTTCGCACTCAAAACCCGTTTCCACTGCCTCTCATGGCTTTCCCCCGACGCCGCCGTTGGACTCCCTTGGGCAGGAATCACCAAATGAGTGATCCGATCGATTAGCACACACATCACCCGGCACCTTACTAAAACACATTGCTTTACTTAAGGCTACTAATGTCGAACCGTGCACCCCGAGAAAACCCAAAGTAATATACGCCGCCCCGCCGAAGAAGGCGACAAGCCATTAATCAGCAACTACGAAACTAAAACCAATAAGTCGTGGAGATAATGGTGTCGCCTTTCCCCGCCCATTTCCATAGGGTCACGTTTTCCCCAGCATGAGCTCAATAAACGTGTATGAAATTATCACGGTCCTCTTGGCGCCCGGTAGCTAGGAGCGCGAGAGTGAGTGTCTGCGCCATACTATATTCTTCTGTTGCGCAGCTTATAGACGTTGCTATCAAGAAGCGAATTCGTCACTTATCATTCCTCTCCCCGTACCCAAGAAGGGCCTCCTAAACATATTATACTGCATACGTCTCCTTCTTTCCACTCCTGCATTCAAATCTCCCAATAGACAAAGATTTAGATTTTACCACCACACCACTTTCTCGTCAGGACACATAACAGTCAGAGTTCTCCAAGATCTTTCTCTCTCAGCAGACGTCACCCCTCCCCGTGCGGCCCATCAGCTCTCGAATGTATCCAACGCGTAAAGAAATGATGCAATATGCACGAAATAGAAAACCCAAGGCATTCACCCCCGACAATTTCATTGTATACCCACATTAAGTCTGACCACCTGGTACACAATCTCACCTTAGTCCCACATCTCTTCTTCCATGAGAGCTAACCATTCCACCCCCTCCACTCGCCACTCCCAATCATCTCGCTCACCCCGATAAGCCAGCGTGAACCCTGTACGGTCCTTTGCCGAACACTCCGACAAAAAGCTCCCAGAATCTAATTCCCTTCAACTAGTTTCTGTATAGTCCCTAACAGACTCCAACCTTTGTTCCTTGCAAACATCAAACCCCGACTTCTAGCCCGCTTCAAATCTTCGTTACCCCTCTGCACATCATACACCCACCTATTACCACGTCCTCCCAGTATTCCCTACTCATCGGTATATATGAACTCAATCAGGCTGTACGCGTTACAGGGACGCCCCGACGCCCAGGTGGCGCTTGCCGCAGCAGCGCCTAGGCGAGAGGAGCGCGCCGCGGTGCACAACGGCCTATCTAAATATCAACGAAACAGATACAGTTAAAATAATATTTAAGAACAATAAAAAGTTAACAAGCCCACACTCATTAAGAATGCTTATATCCCCACCTCTTGCCCTCCGCCCTTGCTCCCCTCCCTCCCGTCCCACCTCACGCTTTCCTTTTCCTGTAAAATTCCCGGTTAAACTGTAAATATCTATAAAACTTTAGTGTTACTTATATTATTTTAAAATCTTAAGTCAACCAATAAGAGTCTTCTCTTTTCCCTTGTGTTATATATGAATAGTATTATATATATATATATAATATATGATATTAATAATATAAATAATATATATGATTGATTATATAATAACTATTTATATATACATTATATTATATATATATATATAGTATATATTAGGTATATATTATACGTATATGAGTATAAAGCGAGTTACAGGAGGATGAGAATGTGCGTGTTAATGCTGTTTTCATATCTATGTTGAAAACTAATAATTAAATTTATTTGAAGAAAATAATATAAACTAGTTAGGTTAAGAATTTAAAGATGCTATTATTGTATTCTACTACTAGCTGCTACTTACTATACGTACACACTACTAGCTACTACTACTACTACTATAGTACTGCAGTGACGTAGCATGTTGATATTTGGTGAAATTATAAGTAAATAATTTCGGAATGGTGCAAATGAAAAGAATAGCAAAATGGATATAAAAAACTAAGCAGAGATAAAATTCGAGCACATAACCGCATCAGAACGTAGGAAAAATAAAAATATCTCTGAATTTGATGACCTCAATAAAGAACTAACTCTATAGAAGAGCAGGATGTAAACGTATCTTTAAAGAAAAAAATATACAATACTCTCGTAAATTAACTTAAGTACAATTCCTTTTATTTATTTTAGAAATAAAAGTTCAATTATTTTCATGTGGGGAATTTTTTAAGAAAAAAAAAATAGACTTCCGAAAAATAATTCACACAATTAAACTATTAAAAATATTCTTTTGTTTTTAAGAAGTAAAATTAAACAATTTTTTGCCCCTCCAATTAACATCTCTTTAATTGTTTGGGGAAGCAAAGAAGTATGAACTAAGACAACAATTTTAATAGACCATATTTTATGGAGAAGATTCTTGGTAGCTTCCACAAAGGAAAGTGTTAATTTAAATGCTGTGTTTTAACGAATCTAATATAATCGCAAATCAACCTTATAGTGCTAGCATATAATTATATATATAGTATAGTATATATATATATTATATATTATATACATTATATATATATTATAATATACTATTATACTACACCATTCATATAAATAGTATAGTTATTATAGTATATTATATGATATCATATATATATAGAGATAGTGATAGATTTACTATAGTACTAATGTAGTGATATTTTAGTATTTTATAGATAATTAGTATATTATTATAGGTAGTTTATATATATACAGTATATATAGTATAGTATAGTAATAGGACAATAATAATTCATATATAGTATAATATAGATTAATTATTATATAATAATATAATTTTTATAATTTTATTATATATGATAATAATATATATATAATATAATATATTAAATATAGATTATATATATATTATAAATATATAATAATATTATATTTATAAATAATATGTACTAATATATAATCACATCGAGGTAGGATTATATTTTATAATATAATAATATTAAATATATATATGATATTATATATATATATAATAATAAATATAATTATTATTATATAGATTAATTATTATATAATAAATAATGTTAAATAATAATATAATAAGAAAATTGAGATATATATAAAGTAAATAATAATAATATATAGTATAATATAATATTATTTATATTAGTATTATATATATTATATATATTACTATATATATAATATATATTATATAGTTATTATATAATATATATTATCTTATATATATGTTATATTATATATATATATATATATATATATATATATAAATATATAATATATTTTATAAATATATATATATATATATATTATATATGTATATATATTATAGTATATGTCATAGTATATATATATATATATTACTATAATACTATATATATAATATATATATATAATATACTTATATATATATATATGATATTTATATAATAATATATATAATATATATATAATATATATTATATATGATATTATATGTATATATATATATAATATATATAGTTAATATATATTATATAATATATATGTATATATATATTATATACTTATATATATATATATGTATATATTATATATATATAAATATATTTATGTTATATATATATATATATATTATTTATATATAGTATATTATATATATAATATATCATAATAATATATATATATTATATATATATATGTGTATATAAGATATATAACTATTATATATAAATGGTTATTATATATATATTATATAATATATATAAATATATATAATTATATATATATATAATTATAATAGTAATATATATATAATTATAGGATATATATATGATTAATTATATAATATATTATATATTATACTATTATAGGTGACGGCGAAAAAATTGATGTTGGAAAGTTTGTCAACGGAACCTCCTACAAAGTGATTGGAGCCTCTCCAGATGTTTAACAAGACTCTTTTGAGCGCGATTGGAGCATGTGAAACCGTGCCGCTGCTGCGCTCAACAGTACCAAAAACGTGTTCTTTCTGGCTCGAACTAGCGGACGTTTGGGGCCGATATCCCGGAACCCCTCATATACTTTTCTCATGATTTGGTCTCAAAGGAAAATTTATGTAACTAATTTATATTCTATATAATTTAATTTCTACTTCTTAGTCGAACCCGCTAAAACAGCACGCCTCATCATTATATCATCATTTTTCATGTAAATTTAGATTTAAGGAGACCTTTTTTTTTATTTCTGGGATGTTTTGTATTTACTACATCTAAATAAAACCAATATTCTTTGTAATGTATATTATTAATTTTTTCCAGGATTAAAATAAAATAATAAACAGAATGGCTTCCACCTTGCCATTAAGAAGCAGAACAGATAAAATTTTCATTGTAGGCTATTCGCCTCACCAGATAACCGGTTGTAAATTTCCCTCCAGTCGACAAGTTTTGGCCACTTTGTTCTACAATTTGAGTACTGTGGAATTGAATCTAAGAGATTCAGCAAGAATTACCATACAAGAAAATCTTGTTTGCTGGGGAAAAGCTCGGATTCCTACAAAACATGTGAAAGATGCTATTACTAAATTAGAAAACTTCAGCAGAGTGAGAAATGTAAAACGTACATTTAGCAGGAAATCAGAATTCATTTAAAGAACAAAAATCCAAAGAGTAGCATTTGAAAGAACAACACTGCAAAAAATCAGATGCTTTGCCATTGATGAAATCGGAAGAAGACAAGGAGTTTCTTAAACAAAGGAAAAGGGCGCCAGGCTCATGCTTGGATTGATCTGAAGTTAGCTCGAGCTGAAGAAAGAAAACTACAAAAAGAACTTGCGAAAATGAACGAGCAAAATCAAGCAGAATGTTTTTTCGACATAGATAAGATTCTTTTATTTTTATCTTTTGCTAGGTACGTTTACGTCCCCTGGCTCTATTGTTGAGTTTTTACAAAGGCACAAACAAAACAAGATAAGCCACGTAACTTTAAACTTTTATCAAATAATTTGGGTCCTTGTCTCTTTCCTTCTTTGTTCATTAGAGGATTTGATGAAGAAGATGAGACAGTGATGAAGAGGAAAACATGCGATGAAGATATCGAGGATGTGCTGCCAATGGACGTTTGTACTTCTCAAGAAACCGAGGAGCTTCCACTGGACCATCTCATAGCAAAATGATGAAACGTGGCGTTAGGAAATTTTAACCATGAAACCTGATAGAAATGCTAGTTGTGTGATCGGTGTAAGTTATCTGACAAAAATGCCACACGAATACTACCATTTAGAATACTTGAGGAAATCCTTGAGGATGTTCAACAGTGCAAAAACCACCATCTGAAAGGCGAAAAGTATCAGGAGAAAAATGACACGCGAGACAGATCTAGGGACCGAATTTAGGATAGCCAAGAGCAGGAGAGCTGTGTTTCATTGGATGGAAAACTTCTACACGACGTTCTAAAGACAGAGTCAGAAAGAACGATAGCTGGGTGTATTTCTATATGGTGAAAATAAACAACTGCTAGGAGTTCCTGTTAGAAACAAGCACTGGGGAAGAACAAGCCCTGGCTGTTTATGAGTCTCTCGAGGAATGGGGTGTCTCCCATCTATCAAGGCAATGTGTTTCGGCACCACTGCATCAAACACAGAAGCTCAAGGGCTTGTCATTTATGGAAAGACATCTGGATAGAAGCAGCTGCTTTACCTGCTTGCCGCCACCATATCTTTGAGTTATGTTCGAGCGGTGTTTTCGAATGTGAGTTTGGGATCACAACTGGGCCTCAACCCATATAATTCAAGAGATTCCAAAATGCATGGGCCGAAGCTCAACAAGAAACATTATGACTCGGGTATCATCTACGAATGTGTAAAAGTACATCTACAACTTCTTGAAGTAATTGCCAACATCACTGCGGAAATTGTACACTAAACTCACGGAAATTCACAACCCAGAGACGAATTACCAAGTGCTCTTCATAGTATTTGCGTTTGTTAGGAGCAATGGAATGAACGGAGTGGAATTTAAATCTTCAAGGTGTCATCAGTCATGCCAGGTGGGATTGGCCAAGACCATTCTATGGTCTGAAGATATTTCTATCCGCGGACCCAATTCAAACTATCAGAAGAACAACGTGCCTTGGAAGCTGTCTTATTGTTTCTCGTAGAGTATAATTGCAAGAGACTTCGTTTCAGGCCCACAAAGCAACTTGGCTCCCAAGCAGACTTGTGACTTCTTGCAGAAGTTTTGCTTGACATCAGGAGAATTAGACAAAGAATATATCTGAGAAAGCTCTGTGAAATTTTCAACCCATTAGGGTATTTCAATGCGAATTGTAGCCCTCGTTCTTGCTCCCTCAATTTCAGAGACCGAAAAAATTCGGAATGCGCGGAACAAGTTTCTTAAATGACACCGAGACCGAGACAAGAAAATTCAAAGAATTGTAACCCCAAATGCGAAGACACCAGTTGGAAGAACTGGTTATTGCAGGGTTATCTTGTTTAAATTACCAAGGAGACCATGAATTTCTTTGAGCGTTTTTACAGATTAACGCAGATTTTCTCAGAGAACCCCCCAGTAGGTGGCCTGAAAATATATATTTTAAGGAAGGATTGGGAATTGTGAAGTCACTAAAGGTCGTTAATGTGGTGGCAGAACGAGAGTAAATTAATTACAGACCTTTAATAATCTCCTCACCAACGATGATAGGCAAGAAACATATGTTTTACAGGTAGTAGCACAATTGCCGAAAGCTGTATCCTGATGTTTTAAAAATCACTTTGAGCAAACCTTTTAGAATTAATATTCATTATGTTTACCTTCTTAAAGAAGCAAACGATGCAATGTCGCTCTCTTTTCTTATATTCTTGTAAATTGAAATCATGTAAAAACAAAACCATTCTGTCATTTTCATTCCATCATAATTTAATTTTCATACGGGTTGACAAATATTAATAATTCTTCATATCATAAGCTTTATTAATAGAGGTTCCTGTCACGTTTTGATTGACAAAGCTGTTGTAGCCGGTTGGACTTAAGTTGAAACAAATATGTAATATATATACATACTTAGAACAATATTGCTTATGATTTGAGACATAAATCATTGAGAAAATAATGAGAAGTTTCAGAGATACGGCACCCAAAGACGTCGCTAGCCAGCCAAAAATTCCGAGTTTTTTTGAAACTTTGAACACCCAGCGGCACGGTTAACATGCCTCCAATCGTGCTCCAAACTGGCTGATGCGAAAAATCTGCAAGACTGATCATTTTGGGGGATTCCGGGTGACAAATCGGAAATATTTCCCCCTATCACTGCGGACCACCCTAATTATATATATATATATATACGTATAATTATATATATATATAATATATATATATATATATATATAATATTATATATACTATATATATTATATTATATATATTATATATATATATATATTATATTAATATATATCTTATATTATATTATATATATATATATATATATATATATATAATATATATAATTAGATTATACAGCGAAGGAAATATATATAGTATATATATAATATATATATATATAGATATATATATAATTATTATTAATATATATATATATTATATATATATATATTTAAATTTTTTAAATTTATATATGTATATATTTAACATATATAATATATATATAAATTAATGTTTAAGACTTTTTCTTTTTTAAGCAGAAGGGTAAAAATACAGATTTTTTCCAGATTGAGAAATTAAAATGATAAGCATAATTAATTAAATTATTATTATGTTAAGATTATGGCTCGATGCTTTCGGAGGGAAGGTCTTAAGGTGACAGAGCTATCATTATATTCGCATTAACAGTATATTAATTAATCATCATTCATAATTGATAATTATAATTTATAACTACAATGTAATTATAATTAATTATAGAATTACGATTTTAATTTATAATTATAATTCAATTATATTTATTATTATTATTATTATTATTATTATTAAAGTATAGTATTTAGTTAAGTTATAGGTTATTATAATTATTATTTTTTAACTTATATTATTATTATTTTATTATTATTATTATTATTATTATATTATTATTATATTATATTATGATATTTATTATTATTTTATTATTATTATTTTTTTTAATTTTATTCATTATCATTTATTCATTATTAATTATATATTATTATTATTATTATATTATTATTAGTTGTGGTATAATACAATACTTAATGATAATACAAATGTACGGGATATAATAATTATAAATATTGATATATATATAATATATATTATAATATATATATATATTATATTTTTATATATTATATATATATATAATCATAATACTAACATATCATAATTATATATATATGGGATATATTATCTATATATATATTAGTGATGGCACGATTATGAAAGTTTTGCCCGCAATGACGATGACTAGATGACGATTTAGAGCAATTTGCCGATGCACGATGGACGATAATGAAAAAAACGTATTGTTAAATTTCTCTTCTCTCTCTCTCTCTCGTCTCTCTCTCTCTTACTATATATATAATATTATATATTACTATATATGATATATATATATTATAATAATAATATTTATACTAATATTATATACTATATATATATATATATATAGTATTATAGTATATAGTATGTAATATATACTTATATATATATATATGGATATATATATAATTATATTATTATTATATACATACTTATATATTATATTATAAATAATTATATATTATAATATATATATTATATATATAATATATATATATATAATATATATATTAATATATATACAGGGCTTGGGAAATATTAGTAACTGGGGAAAAAATAGCATGATATTCCTGCTTAAATATAAGAAAGTATGTGTCAATAAAAATTTCACCGAAAACGCCGTCGTTCCAAGATACAAGGTATGAAACCTATTTAAACATTAAATTACAATAAACAAAACTAAATTTGAAAGGTAATTAACAAATCATTCAATTTATCTTATAAGAATTCTTTAAGTGTCAACGAAAGAAATATACAACAGAAATAGTGCGAAGCAATGGTGCACTAGGTTAAAACAAATGTGTGATAATGACACCCCCAGCGGCAATACAGGCCTCGATTCTGCGACGATTTGATTGGCGGACCCGTTCAAAATATACCGTGTGTGGGCCGAATCTGTGGCACAAGATGCGATATGCGGCCTTAATTCTCGGACTTTCAAACTGTTGCTGCAATACAACAAATTGTTTCAGGTACCCCACAAGAAGAAATCAAATGCACATTTAGGCCTGGAGACTGCGGAGCGCCAAGGGTCTGTACCTCCTCGAACCTTATCCAACGGCTGGATTTATACAGCTGTCAATAGTTACGAGCAACTAAATTGAAATAAGCTGGAGCGCCGTTGTGCATGAAATACATTTTCGATCTTAATTGTATGGGACGCCTTCCTGTAGTGTAGGCAAGTCATGTTAAAATTGGCGAATAAACGTCTTCCGCTAAGCTCAGCTGGTAAAAAGAAAGGACCTATCAAATGGTCGCCAACATTCCGACCCTACATTCACATGAAAACTGGTGGATGGCGGCTTGTCAAGCTATTGATGTGAGGTTCATTCAGGCCCATATGTGATTGTTGTTGAAGTTCGAAATGGCGTCTCTGGAAAAATTTTGCCTCATCGGTGGAACAAATATTTTTCTGCTAAATGGTGAAGATTGTCTGCAATTACTGTTGCATTCCAATCGACACAAAGCTACTTGTTGCCAGGAAAATCTGGTTGTGGTACAAGTTCCCTGACTCGTTGAGAGGAACGGGTACAGAAGTTTGATTTTTCAATACCCTGAAAACTGATTGATAACTTACCATAGTAGATTGTTGCAGCAAGTATTTCTGGTTTGTTGTACGGGACTGTCTCAAGGTTTTGGAGAACCTGTTCTTCTGCATCTGGATGACTACGTGCGAGTCTCTCGTTTCCAGATAGTAGTCTGTTTTAAAAACTTTCCTTGCTTCTCTAAACGTTGATGGAGACGTGCAAACTAGTCATGATGCGGAAGACACGCATTAGGTACATTCTGCTCAGAGACGCCATGGACTGTTATGAATTAACCGTTCGTACGACAGTAAAAAAAATGCATATCAAAAATAATATTTTAATGTAATCATTTTGAAAATATGAGCAAACACTTGAACACAGAACTTGACGCGACACAGACTAATATTATCTGTATAAATGAAGCGAGATACGGAACTGTCTAAATAACAGTCGTATAACCTTTTCCACGGTGATTTTTTGTGTTATATTAAAGGATGTGAGAGTGGTACGGGACGGGCAATGGAATTATATCAATATGTCCCACATAAGTCTTCATCACCTTGTATCTTGGAACGAGGCCGTTTTTCGGTGAAATGTTGTATTGACACATATTAGCTTAATTGTGTGAGAAGAGAAATCATACTGATTTTTTCGCAATTTAACAGACACCCTTATTATA
>JABUQX010101432.1:15000-18602 GCA_015478945.1 Trachelipus rathkii | reverse complement strand
CGGAGTACCACCGGATGATTTACTGCTGTATTACTATTGGACTATCGATCACAGCTACGTGTTTCCACTATGTCGTCTACCACTAGCTACTGTGACGGTACTGAGCGGTACTTACTTCTACTATGCCACTGACTACTGGGTGGACTGACTACTGACTATGTACAGCTACGTAATGATATACTGAATACGTACGTACAAGCTTACTAATACTGATACGGGACGTATTGGCGTACTATCTACTGACTACTAGTGGACTACTGACTACGTACATACGTGGACTGACTACTAGCGACGTACGCATGAAATACTAATATTACGAGTTCCTAGCTTTTATGTCTACTGGTCTTACTGGGATGTTGACGTGAATAGCTACTGACTATTAAAGACTGCTGAGAGTAGTACGTATTACGTTAGAACGGAGCTAAAGGGAAGGGAAAACAAATATAAAAGAATATCTTGAATGATGATAGTAAATATGCCGTGGTATAAGCGAAAAATTTGGCACCATTTTACAACCAAAAGCTTTTGTTAATAGTCAATACGAAGTTTGATTTGGAAAAGTAAGATAAATTTAACGTAAGATTTATAAGGTATTATATTTTAAGATCATACAATGTTTAGTATTTTATATTAGGTTTTAAGGAATAGTATAAGAGCGCTGTTTTTTTTGACAACTTTTTGAATGCGTCTTTTGTTTAGAGTTAAAAACTTTAACAGGGAAGAGGCAACAAAAAAAAGTGAAAAGGAAAGGGAAAAAGAAAAAGTGACAGCTAAAGAAAAGGTAATTTGTGCATTGAATTGTAAGTAGATAGTTTAGCGATATCATCCGGTTTCTTGGTATTAGATGAGGGCGCTGTAAGACGAGATTTGCACATGTCGCCTAGAAGATTTTAATTCGATAAGTTTTTAAGTTTATGTTTACATGTATTTATATAAACGTTATTTTGATTTAGTATTACAGCGTTAACTTGATATTTGATGAAATACGGCTGGGTGGGGTAGGGGGTAGGGGGTATAGTAGGGGTAGGGGGTAGGTAGTGATATGGTTATAGGTGATTATAGGTATAGTTAGTAGTAGGTATATAGTAGGTGATATATTATAGTGGTTAGGTATATATAGTATAGTATGATAGGGAGTAGATATAATATGTTAGCAGCATAGGGATACTGCTATAGTATATAGGTATAAGTATGGTATATGTAAGTGTAGTGATGATATAGTATAGTAGATATATAGATTATTAGGGTTATAATATAGTATATAATATAGGTATAGGATAGTAATATATAGTTAGTGATAGGTAAGTGAGTAGGTATATATATATTTACACATAGACTGCAGTGAGGTATATATAGTATTGTACCACAGTATACTAGTATGAGTGATAGGTATAGTGATATAGATAGTATAGATATAGTAGTGATGATAGTATGGATAGTATAGTATAGTATATATTAGTATAGGGTATAGTATAGTTATATAGTATGATATAGTATATATATATAGTATATAGTATGAGTAGTGGGTGTGGTGGTAAATGATATTATAGTGGTATAGGTCGAGTAGATAGTATAGTAGGTTATATATAATATATATAGGTAATATATATAGTATATAGGTAGTAGTATTATATATATGATAGTTATGAGTATAGTATATGTATGATATGATAGTAAATAGTATATGGGTATATGATAAGTAGGTATTATATATGATAGTATAGGTATAGGTAGTATATATATATAGGATATAGTATAGTATATGATCATTATGATTATAGTAGTATATAGTAGTAGTGATAAAGTATTTATTAGTATGATTAGTATATATGATAGTAGTAGTGAGTATAGTAGTATTCGTGAGTATATAGTACAGTATATAGTAGGTATAGAGTAGTTAGTATATAAGGTAGGTAGTATATATATATATATGAATATCGTATAGGTATAGATATATAGTATATATATGAGTATATAGGTATAATATATATAGTAGTATAGTTAGCCGTGGCCCGTTGATTTTGAAAGTTTGAAATGTTTTACTCTCACCATCCAATTCTGGATCAAACTTTGGGTAAAACCTCCCACATAAATGTTCAGGAGCATTCTGATTAATGTTTAGAGGTAGTCCAACCAATCCAGCAGATGTGCTCGGAGTGTGCAGTGGGGTTGATGTGAACCTCTGATTGATGTGAGGGTGGCGAGGTAGTTGTAGCTTGCGATTTGTGCCTAAAATGTTTTGTTGCGTTGAAGTGAACAGAGAAGGTTTCATTCAAGTTTGTACATGGGTGTGTCCCCTCGCCTACCGATACACGCTGCCGAAATATCAGAATGCATAAGGATTTGGATTTTATTGTTTCAGATAGGCTAGAAGGTCACTTAGAATTTGATTTATTTATGTGAGTGTGGTTTACAATACTAATGAATCTGTTTCTCTTACAGTATAGCTAGGGGTATTTTTAGGTTTGTGATAGCTGGCTATTAATGATAGTGATAAGCTAGAGACCAATGGGCTAAGGCGATGACTGTGACTCGTAGTGAGAGAGGTGAAATACGTGTTTGCTCTTTAGATTGTCGATGTGGTCAAAGAAGATTTCATGGGTAGTAAGGCTGAGCCCTCCAAGGGGTTCGTGTGATGCTGTTTTGGGGGTGTGGTGTTTCGTAGGATCAGTGCGTTGAAGAAAAAGAGGACGCTGGACGCGAAGCGTGGCAGCAAGAGAGCTTGTCAGAGTCTTATTCCTTGGTGTGGGGTAGGAAAGGCACGGATGTCCAGTGATGGCGCCGAACATGGCATGCTATAAGAAACGTTGAAAGCCTTTTTCAAGGCTTGGAAAGATCGTGCGAACATTTAGAATTGACGAACTTCCAGCGCAGAAAAGAAAAGAGAGAAAGAGGTTTGTGATAATCGAGGATGACCTCGTCTGACAGGGTATCTGCTGCTAGACGGGCGCTAGGTATGATAGTTCTGTCAAGAAGAAACAAAAGAATTTCCCGGCCCAAGAGAGGAAAGAGCCGCTGTGTGGAAGCGTATAGATTCTGGGTGGGATAGAGACCCATCTGCAAAAGAAGAGCGGAATTATGCGAGCGAAAAGGATAAGCTGGTAGACATGAGGCTAAGAAAAGGGGAGTAGAGAGGGGAGATGCGAGAGGGGCATGCGACGTTCAGAGAGGAGTTATTCTGTGTGCAGGGTCTTCTGAGCAGCAGGGAAGGGGAATAACAGTGGTAGTGGAAGGCACGGATATCGGTGAATTGGTATCTGGAGAAGCGGAAGAACCGTCACCCAAGAGCGTGTCTAGGAGCTGTAAACGTTAAGGTATAGTTACAGGCCTTCGTGGCTTGCAGGCTGAAAGCTTGAAGTCGTAGCGTTGGCGTGTTATCAGTTATGAAAAGGGCCACAGAGATTGTTCGTAAGCTGAAAACTGCTATTAGCGCGTTGGGCATGATCCACATTAGATCGTAGCGTCAACAGAAACGACTAGATAGCTCGTTTCAAGACAAAAGGTGCAAGAGGGCGGAAGATTTGCCGACAAATTAAAAGAGTTGTCAGGTGCAGAGGATGAACCATCTTAGACAGGTTCACGTGGGATGGAAGAGCTGTTGT
>JABUQX010101431.1:40000-42500 GCA_015478945.1 Trachelipus rathkii | reverse complement strand
AAAAATTTCGTTTTTTTTTGAATTTATATTATATATATATCATATATATATATATATATTGATAATATACTATATATATATATAATATTATATATATATATATAGTATCATATATAAATATATATATATATATTAATATATATATATGATAATGAAACTTGTAAAAAAAAAACACTGAGAAAATTTCGGGGGGGGGTTCCGGACCCCCAAAACACCCCCACGTACGCCCTTGATATATTATATATTATTTATATATAATATATAATATATATATATTATATATATATATATTTATATATATTATATATATATCATATATTTATATAGAGAAGAGAGAGAGAGAGAGAGAGAGAGAGAGAGAGGAGAGAGAGGAACTAGCACTCTCGTGGCGATGATATTACTTCCCATTGGACATTTGGGATGTAGGTTACATCCCATGACACTCCAGTGTCCAATGGTTCGCTCCTCTTGTACTCAGACCCAAGCACTAAAATTATTACAGACAACACCTTTTTTCATATATCACTGAGTGTGTGGGGGGGGGAAAGAGTTCCTACAACTTTATGTTTTTCGTGTCGTAGGAGGCTACTAAAAGAAACAGTGGTAATTAGGTTGGGGACCAGCTACCGCTTATTTATAATCTTGGAGTGCTTATGTATGTTTCGGACCTGGTCGTGATTGTCGTAACATCCTTCTATCTTCCTGCGGAATTGCATGAATTGTCTGGGTGCGTTATTAGATTAAAAAATGGTGAGGAGAAGTTGCGAGAGGTGATGAAAGCTTTTGTAAAGAAAGGGTAAATTTGATTTGCTTGCTGTGAGTGAATAAAGATGAAATGAGGTGGTAAAGACGACTGGTGTTGGGTAAAATGTGTGTTTACTGGAGTGGAAAGTAATGAGAGTGGGAGAGAAGGAGTATCGATTCTGATGAGTGACCTGTGGCACGGAACTATGGTAGATTTTGTTTGGGTGAATACTAGAAATTTTAATGATTAAATTTAAGTTTTGAGAAGGTCAAGGCATTGTGGGTTGCAACATATGTCCATCTGAGGGTGATGTTGAGGAAAGTTGCTACTTTCTGGATAATTTGAATAATGTTATGGATAGTTTGATTGTGTTGGGTGACTTAAATGGTTATATAGGTGACCGAAAAAGGGATGGTATAACTGGTGCCTTTGGGATTGCTGGAGAAAATGAGAATAATAGGAAGATGATTGATTTCTGTGAGGAGGAGGTACATGTGTAATCAATACATTGTTCTGAGCACAAGAATAATTCATAAGTATACGGAGAGTTGAAGTAGGTAGAGTTTGTATGAAATGAAAAGTTATTGAATTGTTTGTGTTGGTGAAGAAGGAGCTGTCGATATGCGATGGACGTTAAATCAGTAAAGGGATTGGTGATGAGAATATTAGACCATTTTGTTGTTTTATGTAAGAATAAGTCAGTGGGGGCATGGATGGAGAGGAAAGAGCACCTGCAAATGAATCAGTTGAATGTGAATAAGATGAAACTGAACAAGTCTGTACGCAAATGAAGAAAGACTTTGTTAGTAGCGCAAGAGAAATATGTGGATGGGCTAAAGTAGGAAGTAAGATTGTCAATAGTGAGTGGTGGAATGAGGAAGTGATGCAAACGGTTAAAAGTAAAAAGAGGCGTGGTTGAATGTGTCTAAAAGCCAGTGATGAAGTCTCAAAAGAACAGGTGTATTAGAAATTGATATAAAGGAGGAAAAAATGAAAAATAAAAGTTGAATACGTAGGAGGAAAAAAGAGGTAAATGAACAGTTTGGACGGAGGATAAATGAGAACTTGCAAGGGAATAAGAAGCTCTTCTGGAAGAAAGTACGAAAGATTAAGAATGAAAGTAAGGGGGATCTTCATAGAATAATGAATTAGAATGGTAGTTTCGTGACTGATGAAATGGATGTGAGGAGAGTGTGGAAGGATAACTTTGAAAATCTTGTTTTCAAAAATATTTCAATATTTCTTCACGGCATCCGAGGTGTCCATGTGTATCTCGATGAAATTTTGGTATGTTCTAAAGACTCGCCGGCCACGTGGTGATGATCAAACAAGTATTTGAGAGGTGAAATTATTTTAAAATGTTTAAGAGCAGAGTTCAAGTTGAGTTCTGGGCTGAGCCCCATTTAGTTCCTACCTTAAAATGGACATAAAATTCTTAATTATCAGTCAATTTTGATAAAAAAAAAAAAAAAGCAAACCGCAATTTTTTCTGACTTTTAAAACCTTTTTTTTTTTTTTTTTTTTTTTCCCTTTTTTTTTTTTTTTTTTTTTTTTTTTGAAAACCTACATTTTTGACCTTTTTTGAAACTCGTCCTACAATTTTTTTTTCGAAGTGATTCAAACTTGAACTATGTATATAGAGATGGGTCCATGTACCAGTACAAGATGTATAGATTAGAACTTTGATATATGACCCCAGACCCCAGAATGGTCGAATTTCAAACCTTACATTTTTTGTTTGAAAATGAAAAAATT
>JABUQX010101431.1:27500-30000 GCA_015478945.1 Trachelipus rathkii | reverse complement strand
CCTAATGCCGAGTCGCCACGCGAGCTACTATATATATTATATAATATATCATATATATATTATATATATATATATATATATATACTACAATATATACTATAACATACTATATAATATAAATATAGTATATATATACAGTAATTCATATATATATTAATATATTATATTAATTTATATATATATATATTTATATATCACTCTATATATATATATAGTATATAAATATATATATATATATATAATATATATATATTATAATATATATGATATAGTATATATAATATGATGAACCTTGGGCAGTTCTCTACATGTATACCTTATTGTTTTGGAGATGAACCTAGTATCCTCCTACATCAGTAATTGTTAACCTTTTCTTTAACACGAAACCCATTAAAATATTTTTTTTTGTTTCCACATTATCCCCTTTGAAATTTTTGCCCTTGACCCTGCGGACCACCAAGAATTAACTCGACTCAAACTCCAAAAGTGCAACAAATGTTTATTTAAAGTTTCTCATGAAGGGTTTCCTAATATTTGGAGAGAAGGGAACTGTATATTATATGCATAAAGATATAAAAATGTTAAAATTTTATGGAGGAAAATACGAATTTTTTTTTAATGCAAAAAAAAAATAGAAAGAAAAACGTCCGAAACTCATTAGAAAAATCAAGTTTTACACAAGCAAGCTAGTGAAATTTCTTCAACTTTTTTTTTTATTCTTTTCATTCATTCATTTTTTTCCTATTTTAACTATTAAAGATCTTACCATATGATCAAACCTTGGAGGCCACCCCCCCCCCGGGGTTTCGCAGATCACAGGTTAGGAAAAGCTGACTTTTTTCCTTACCAACTGCGGGTTTTCTTCACCCATTTTCCCATTTCTTTATCCTCTATCTTTACAAATCTTTGCAGGAATGGCTCCCCGACTTTGGTGTGTAAACGTTTTCGAAACTTTGGTGCTGCTAACTGATCAAACTTGTGGTAATACTTCTTTGATTTTCATTCGATTGATTCAATTGCTTCAGTGTATGAGGTACTTCGGAGTTTGCAGGACGCATGACCTAGATGATTATCTCTGGCAGGAAGTTGTACCTAACATTATCTTTCCCTTCAACTAAAATTTATATATTCGCAGCAGGGGAGCTGCCTTTTGAAATTTTCATCGTTTTTAAACTTCAGAAACTCGTTCTTCTTGCATTTCGTTCTGGGATCGAGAAAAATTTATCCTTCCAGATACTAAAGACCTTTTCCACTATAAAAAAGTGTAAAAGGAATTTCAGGTTCCTTTACCTGACGCTCTTCTACTATTCTGTAAAAATATATCAACTCTATCTAACTCTGAATCTTCCTCTTCCCCTTCTCTTGTTTCGTCCAACAGCAGTACCTCTGTCTTAAAGCTGAACTTCTTGCACAATTCTTTGCCTCTAATACCACTCAAGATGATTACGGATTTATTTCCCCATCTCCACCTCCACCTTCCTCCAACTCATTTTCTCCTAACATTATAATTCCTTCTAAAGATGTTATTTCCTCTCTCTCTCTCTCTCTCTCTCTCTCTCTCTCTCTCTCTCTTTTATATCTCTCTTTCTTTTTTTTACTCTCTCTTCTCTCTCTCTCTCTCTCTCTCTCTCTCTCTCTCTCTCTCTCTCTCTCTCTTAGCATAACACTAAGAATTCGTACGGTTCTTACAGTATTTCTATCTTGTAGTACTCAAAATTTGTGATTCTGAGTTTTCATCTTGACTTAGTAGGCATTTTCACATCTGTTTATTTACTTCAACGTTTTTCTCCTGCAGGAATTGCGCTCTCATTCACGTAACTATTGTCGTGTTCGCTTTAACCTCTGTTCTTTACGAAGTTTTCGAATCTGTCCTTACCAGGAAGATTTAGAAACATCTTAAACCTTCTAGTCATCTTTTATCCCTTCTCTGTGACTCTTGGTCATAGGCTCTTTGGCCTTTCAGTGAATATTTTTGCTGCGGCACCAGACTTATCGAAAACCTTAGATAAAGGATGGTACAAAGCTTTTATTTTTAATCTTTCCTCCTTCGGTATCTTTCCTTCTCTCTGACTTTCCTATCTGACTGATTTATAATAGCTGTTGTAGATGGACACCATCCACTCCTCAAATCTATTACTAACGGTGCTCCTAAATTGCATCTCTATCACCAACTCGATCTTTTTCTAATTTTCACTAATAATATTTTATCTAACAATTGATCTCTTAAGTCACCTTTATGATGACAACTAAACCCTTCATTACTTATTTCAGTTATAAAAACTATCTATTCATCATCATACAGGTATTATACAGCTGGAAGGGTATCTTTGGAACAACTAACTCTGATCTTTTTCGTATATCTTATTGGGGTAACAAAATATGATTGTTTTCAATTCCTCAAAAACTCAGTTCCTTCCTCTATCTACTGAACATAATCTTTCACACTGCAGCATCTTCGAAAACACCCAACGAAAAAAAACCTTATGTGCAAAAAAATTCT